>CAUYTI010115002.1:0-22841 GCA_963575145.1 Galago senegalensis | reverse complement strand
GATGGAGCCTCAAGCTGTCCCCCTGGGTAGAGTGCCATGGCATCATAGCTCACAGCAACCTACAACTCCTGGGCTCAAGCGAGTCTCCTGCCTCAGCCTCCCAAGTAGCTGGGACTACAGGCACCTGCCACAACGCCTGGCTATTTTTTTTTGGTTGCAGCCATCACTGTTGTTTGGCGGGCCCGGGCTGGGGATTTGAACCCGCCACCTTAGGTGTGTGTGGCTGGAGCCTTAGCTGCTTGAGCCACAGGCGCCGAGCCGGGGGCAGTATTTGGTGGTGGGAAGCAATGGCATGAACAGAGTTGGGAGGCCACAGGGACAGTGACCATGAGCAAGCCTGACTGAGTCGGGAGGTAGTGTCTGGGGGATCCCTTTTTCCTTTTAGAGGGTGATGCTTGTGGCCTTGGAACCTTGTGGCAGAGCCATGGTGACCAGTCTTGTGAACTTACCCATGGTGGGTCAACATGCCCATGCCTGTGGGTGTAGGTTTCACAAAGGTCCCTTTTACCCAAGAGGTCTATGAACCAACAATATTTTGATTTCTTGTACTGCAAGCAAAAGGCAAGGACTTTTTTTTTGGGCATACTCTTTATATTTATTTATTTAATTTTTTTTTAAAACATTTTTACTGGTTTATATATCAAAAGTGAAAAAGCATACAAATCAACACAATTTCAAGAACATTTGACCCCACCCTCTGTAGGTACTGTGTGTGGCTGTCAGTGTCCAGTGCATAATTTAAAAAGAAAAAAAACAACAAAGTATGAAGATTCTTCAGTGCAGAGTATGGTAGGATGATTTGGCTTCTATTCGAGTACATTCATTTGAGATTTATGTGCAATTCTTCAATAAATTAGTCTTCGTGCCATTCTCTCTAGCTTTTCAAAGAAAATATCTAACTAAGGTAGTTGAATCTGAGCTCTCTGTCTCTTTCACTCACCCCCTCTCACGTGTCCACTTGCTCACACACAGCAGCCGGAAATGACACATTGCAGTGAGTCACCAATGCAGTTGTGAGTCACCCTGTAATTGGGGAAAGTTCTGTCCTGGTAGGTCGTGCAGCCCCTTGCAGTTCTGTTCCTAAATACAAGTTTGAAACCACTCTGTCCTCAATGAAGTGTCTTTCACCCACCCCAACCTTTTGGTCCCTAAAGCAGGCTGAAGTTGGAACGTCTTGGCAGGGACCCTGATCCATCAAGTACAAAAAGACCAGGCAAGGAGAGGAGTGAGGGGGCTCTGGCAGCCACAAGGTGGCAGTGCGGGCCCCATCATGCCTGCTGCCCAGAGGGGTGTGACAGTCAAGTGGCCAGACTCCTGAGATGCAATGACAGACCACAAAGCAACACTATGAGCAAGTTTAAATAATGTGTTGTTGTTTTTTTTTTTTTATCCTGTTTATAGTACTATTCCTCACTAACAAGGGCAAGGATGTGATAAATATTTGGGCATACCCCTGGCATCCCACCCTCCCCACAACAAGATTGGGGGTGAAGAGGCAAGCACACATCTGACATTTCTTCCTCTATTCCTGTAAAATAAGGGAAGCAAAAACCTGCTTCCATGAGTAAACAAGTCACCTACACTCCAAAATAATATCTGTACACTGTTTCTAGGGGGGGGGGTCTCAGCACAGAGGGGAATTGCTTTGCCAGTCCTCAGCCTCCCTGCACTAGGAAAGGGTGATCAGTGCCAGAATGGGCCTTGAGATGAAAGGATGTTCCTTCTAGTGGCCTTCTTTGGCCTGTAACCAGCCTCTTTGGCAGTGGCAGACAGAGCAAGAGTGGCGGCAACATGACTGGAACGCAGATCATTTCTACCAAGCACATAAAAGATCCTGTAAGCTTGGTGGTTCCAAGGGCCCCGGTAGGACCAGGTCTGAAAACCTGAGTGGACAGAGATAATGGGCAGAAGCACCGATGATTCTGTGGATGTTATAGTTAAAAGTCTGGAGACCTGCAGGCTTTGTGGACCAGGCTTCTCTCCAGGGTCCCCATCAGAGACTGAGGAATTTCACCTGAAGGGCCTCTTTCCAAGTCCTAGGAGAGTCTGAGGTCTAGGAGACAGATTTGAAATTTTATGATTTTTAAAAGGTGAATATCTTCTCTTTCTTCAGAAAGAGTCAATAAAACTAAAATTCTTTCTTTCCTCGTTTCTTCTTTTCTCCAGTTTTCTTCCAGATGAAGGCTACTTTTCCCATGGTCAGGGGTCCATTACTTGGCCCATGAAAAGGACTGCACCTGAGGATGGGAGAGTCATGGGGTTGGGAAGGGACCATATAGTTCCCCAAGCTTGATGTAGATGGAGGGACTGAGATTCACAAAAACTGACAATTATCTGGAAACGCTGCTGCCTAAGGGATGTGGCTGGGACTGGCCTGGCCTGGCTGGATGGAGGATGCCGCCTCTGGGGATAGGCAATGGGATAGGGCTATGGATTCTCACCCAGAGTCCTGTTGGGGCTATCTGAGGGGTGTCTATCTGTATTTGGACTGGTGTCCCAGACAGGGAGAATGGGTGGGGAGACGTGGAATGTGGAGCTCCAGGCTTACCTGTGGGGTTGTGCCGAACCACAAAGAGGAAGGGTCTGTCCATAATGATCTGAGGAGGGGCCATCCGGCCGGAGACTGAAATGCCTGGAAGAGAAGGGACAACATCTTAGAACAGAGGGACATTGGCTCTGGTGCCTGAGTTGATCACAAGTGACTTGTGGACACCAGCTTTCTATCTGATGGAAATACTGGGAGGTGATTTTTAGGAGGCTTTTTTGTTCTCTTAATTATAAACCCTAAAAGTTTAGTAGTGTTCTCTGACACGTAGTTTCCTCCAGGAGTTTGGTAGAAATAGATCAGTTATTCACTCACAAATATTTATCTAAATGTTTTTAGGGCAGGTTCCTTAAGTTTATTGCCTGTCTTGGGAATAATTGGGGCTTTCTGTTGGGAGGGCTTTTTACCTTGAGGGCCCTCAGGAGCAACCAGGTAAGAGAAAGTTACCCAGGGGAAGTAGGCCCATTTCCAGGCCGGGAGAGGCCCATGCAGAGCTACAGAGACCATTATGGGTTCAGGTACTAGTTATCCTGAAGGGTTATTGGGGCACCGGGCAGAGGCCCCTCTTGAAGCCCTGGGCTGAGACTCACCCGTGGAGGAGGATGCTACTGTGCCACTCTCATTCACCTCAATCTTAACCTTCTGCAGTGCCTGCGAGACGTGGAGAGGCTCTTGTTCTAAAACAGATGTGAATACAAGGGTAGATCAGCTGGGGAGAAAGAAGCTTCTCTGTCCTCTTCAGGGCCCCATAGTCCACTGGGATAAGAAAATGAGAGGGAAAATTCTCTCACCTGAAAGACTCGTGAAGTCGGCCTGGTCTGGACTGAACATGTTGGTCATCCCCAAGTTCTCCAGAGGCTTCCTGAGGTCAACTTTACTCTCCAGAGAGAACCTGCAGATAGCAACAGGAGGCAGCTCAAGCTGTGATCTCCTCTGGGCAGCCCCTGCCTCTTTTCTTCCCCTACCAGATCTCCCCCAGAAGCAGAACTGACATGCAAGTTGGAGAAGGGCTGTTTTATCAAATCTGTTTGCAAAGTGTCTCTTGTTGCTAGAGATTTCTAATATTCACGATCATTCTTTTGAAATCTACCCACCCCCTCGAACTTATGACTAATTACTTTCCTCAAATAAGACAGTAGTTTCAGCATAATTTTATTCAATCTAGCGGGGGAGGGGGGCCAGCGGCAAATTCCTCAGCAAGGATGTTTGAACAAAAGTCTAGTCTGTAGATTGTGTTCTGAGAGCTAACCCTGAAGAGGATTCAAGCAGTGAGGCTTTGGGGGCACTCTACTTCTCACCAGGGTGCAACCATTTACCTCGATTTTTATGAGCTAGAGAGAGAGAGAGCATGCAAGTGAGAGCACGCACCAGCTAACAACTAAATTCCTCTCCTCCAAGCCTGGCATTATAGCATCTGGAGATTTGGGACAGGCATTGTGGGAGGCTTCCCTATAAGTCAGGAATTACCTGGCCTGAGCCCTCTCTACTCCCTTTGCAGAAGCAGTTAAAAAACCTGCTCTGGCCAGGCAAGGTGGTTCACGCCTGTAATCCTAGCACTTGGGAGGCCAAAGTAGGTGGATTGCCTGAGCTCACAGGTTTGAGACCAACCTGAGCCAGAGCAAGACCTTGTCTCTAAAAATAGCTGGGTGTTGTGGGGGATGCCTGTAGTCTCAGCTACTCAGGTGGCTGAAGCAAGAGAATCACTTGAGCCCAAGAGTTTGAGGTTGCTGTGAGCAATGACGCCACAGTACTCTACCAAAGGTGACAAAGTGAGACTCTGTCTCTAAAAATAAATAAATAACCTGCTCTGTTGAAACCCCAGCCAGAAGCTGTGATTTGAGCTGGCCCATCTGCAGAAGTGATTCCTTTAGTTTGTGTTTGGCTATTGACTTGGGAGAATGGTGGTGGGAGTGCAGGGCATCATAAGTGGATGTAGACTGATTCAGCCCCTCACCTCCATCCTTTCCCTGACTTTCCTTTTGGCTAGCTTTTACTGAGTGTTCTGGGGGTGGCCAGTGTGGGGGCATAGTCTAGAAAAGCTCTCCCCTGCTTCCCAGCAGAAACAGGAAGAGGAATGATCTAAGGAGTCATAATCAAACCTAAGCCTGAGTGTTTCCCATCAGCCTCCCACACGCACACGTAGCCCCTGCCCTGCAAGGGTCATGGATCTGGGAAATTTAACATGGGGGTGGTGATTTCAGGAAGCCAGGAGCAAGGGGAGGGGGAAAGAGCAAGGTCTGGGGTGGCAGGAGCCTTACTTGGGCAGAACCAGGAGGCGGGGCACTCTGGTCATGTTGCCTTTCCACTGACTGATGAGCTGAGCATTGAGGATGTTGGTGAGGGCAGAGAGTGGCACCTTTTTCTGATAGGGAGCAGCAATGAACATGCTGAGGGTGTCCCCATGGTATGGCAACTCCAGGATATCGTAGTAATGGCCATCGGGGGTGGTAAACTCGGCTGTGAAGACACCAAATGGAGCATTAGAAATGACTGCTCTCTCATTGGCTCCAAGCCAACACTGGTTTTCACCTAGTTCTCTTGTCCACTCACTCTTTTTGGATGCCATGTTCTCCATTGTGGCTTTTGGGGCTCCACCTCCCACTGCAACTTTATTCAGTACTGTCACTTCCATTTCCCTTCTCTCCTGTCAATTCAGGGTCTTCTGGTTTCTCTGTCTCCTTGGGGCTTCCTCACCTTCACTCCCTTCACCCCAACTCCCAGCCACTAACTCATTCTAGTCCCCTTCATCTTAATCCTACCCTCCCATATCCCTCTCTCAGCAGGATTTGCTGGCTCCAGGCAATCACACTTGAAAATCAGAGATAGCAGTCCAGTGCACAAGTGTTGGCCTGAAGGAGTTTCTGGATTTCAGCTTCCTCTTATATGAGATAAAGTTCCTTTCTTCTGTTCCTATTATCCCTGTGTCTCCCCTTGGGAGATCTGTGTCCCTTAGAGATCTCCCCCTTGGGGAAGTCTATGTCAAAGCCCAGCTGTATTCTAGGTTTTTCTTCCCTTACAGAGGAACGTTCCCTGTGGTCTTCCTTCCTCAAGGGCGACACTTTGGGTGCTCCTTGGGAATAACCCCAAGGATGAAACACAGTGGCCATGGGTGATGGGGAGAGGGGCTCTTGTACTTACTGTAGTTGAACCTGCTGGTTTGAGTCATCATGGGCACAGAGATGGTACTGCCGTCGGACTTGTGGAAGAGGCCATTGTGGGTGCCCTCAGTAGGGAAGGGTGCCTTCCAGTGGCCATTGAAATAGAGGGCATTCACCAGCACCAGACGTGTCAGCTGGTCCACTGCCCCTTTCCCAAATAAGTCACTGATCATACCTATGGGAAACCCATTGACCAGGAAATTAGATTTTTTTTTTCTGAGTCAGAGTCTCACTATGTTGCCCATCACAGCTCATAGCAACCTCCAACTCTTGGGCTTAAGCAATTCTTTTGCTTCAGCCTCCTGAGCAGCTGGGGCTACAGGTGCCCACCACAAGGCCTGGCTATTTTTACTTTTGTTGCAGTTGTCATTGTTGTTTAGCTGGCCTGGGGTTGGGCTTGAACCTGCCTTGGTGAATGTGGCTAGCGCTGTAACCACTGTGTATGAGCACTGAGCCTTTCTTTTTTCTTTTTTGAGACAGAGTTTCACTTTGTTGCCCTTGGTAGAGTGCTGTGGCAACATCTCACAGCACCTTCCAACTGTTGGGTTTAAGTGATTCTCTTGCCTCGGCCTCCCAAGTAGCTGGGGCACAGCTATGTTTTTGTTGCAGTTGTCATTATTGTTTAGCCGTCCCAGGCTGGGTTTGAACCTGCCAGTCTGGCTGTATGTGGCCGGCACCCTACTCACTGAGCTACAGCCACCACCGGAAATTAGATATACTTTTAAAGCTTTTTAGATAGTTCTCTTCAGCTCCTAGTCCTCAAATGGATGTGTGTTGAAGGGATCCATTTCCCTTCTCTCCTGCCAATTCAGGGTCTCTGGTTTCCCGTCAGAGGGCAGAGGGGATTTAAATAAACCCATCTAGCTACTGTCAACCTGTTCCATCTACTCATAGTCTCAGAGCATCTTCCAGCTCATCCCACTTTCTTGTTCTGTCATCCATCCAGAGTCAGAGCAGGAAACTTACATACCTCCCTGACTTTGTCCCCTCACTGCAGTTCTAAGGGCTGTGTGTATATCTTTATAGCTGTTGTTATTAAATCTCACAGGACTTCTTAGGGAAGCCTGAGAGCTCACAAGAAAGCCTGAATATGAAAGCTACTAGCTATTATGCTTTGGTTCTTAAAGCATTTGGCCTTCTGTTCACAGAGAAGAGAAGGGAGAGCTTAAGATGTATGAATTTGTTTCCAGATTCCCTTTCTCTTTGGGCCCTTCAAATGGGCTTCTTTCCCCCTGCTGCTCACCTTTTGTGTGTGTCTTCACCCAGTCGTTGATGATGAATCGGGCTCTCTCCACCTCTGAGAAATCCACCTGCTTGACTGTGGTTCGGAAGAGCCTGAAGAAGCGGGCCATGAAGCCCGGGACCAGCTTCAGATCCCGCTGGACAAAGATGGCATTGGTTGTGCTGATCTCATCCTTGTTCCATGGCCCTAGGAGCTGTTTGTGTAGGTGCCGGAGGGCAGGGGCCACACCTTTCTCTGTGGCAGAAAGGAAGAAAGGATACATTGGGCCTATGGTGGACCCAGAGCTCCCAGCTAGCTTCCTCCATGAGGGGCTCAACCCTGCCTGGATGGATGGGGCTCTTCTGCTGTCCCAGGGCTCTCTGGAAGGAGATTTCATTCGCACTTTAATCTCTTCTCTGCCCCTCTTACTTTTCCTCAAAACTCTCAGGTCTTGACCCTTTCTTTGGGTTGGAATATTTTTCTCTCTCCTTAAGTTTTGAACCCTAACTTCTTTCTTTTTCTTTCTTTTTTGAGACAGAGTCTCAAGCTGTCACCCTGGATACAGTGCCATCGTGTGACAGTTCACAACAACCTTAAACTCTTGGGTTTAGGCAATTCTCTTGCCTTAGCCTCCCAGGTAGCTGGGTCTAAAGGTGCCTGCCACAATGCCCGGCTAGTTTTTGATCGTAGTTGTCACTGTTGTTTTGGCAGGCCCAGGCTGGATTTGAACCCACCAGCTCCGGTATATGTGACTGGCGCCCTAGCCATTGAGCTACAGGTACTGAGCCCCTAACTTTTTTCTTATGAGAATGGCTGTGCTAAGCATTTCATGTGCATAATTCTATTTAATCTTTGCAGCAGCCACTTTGTGGCAAGTATTTTTTCTTTTTTGAGACAGAGTTTCACTTTGTCACCATCGGTAGAGTGCTGTGGCATCATAACGCACAGCAATCTCAAACTCTTGGGCTGAAATAATTCTCTTGCCTCAGCTTCCTGAGTAGCTGGGACTATAGGCGCCTGCCACAGCACCTGCCACTGCTACTTTTTTAGAGGTGGGGTCTTGCTCTGGCTCAGGATGGTCTCAAACCTGTGAGCTGAGGGCAATCCACCCACCTCGGCCTCCCAGAGTGCTAGTATTACAGGTGTGAGGTACTGTGTCCAGCCTGTGGCAATTATTTATATTATCTTCATTTTATAGATGATAAAACTGAGGTTTAGAGGAGTTAAGACTACATAGTTAGCAAGTGGTAGATCCATAGGCCAGCATCCCCTTAGTGGGTGAGGGGTCAAATGGCACAGGGTGTGGTGGGAGGAAGATGGGGTGGACCCCATAGCATGGCTGTCCATGGGTGGACTTGGCTAAGCCGGAGTCAACTTTTCCTCAGCTTCAGGTTGGTTCCATTACTGTTCTATGAAGACGAGGCCACCCTCTCCACCCCATCTCTCACCCTCAATATTGAATCCCATTGCTGCTTGGATCTGCTGCCGGGTTTCTCCTCCTGTCGTCACCTGCAGCATGGCCAGCACCGAGGCAACCCCATAGGGTGAGAAAATCACATTGCGGTCCTTGGAGTCTTGTGCTACCTGCTGAAACACCTTCACCCCAAAGTCTGTGGCCAGTCGGGCCTCCCGGGACTGGGGAGGGTACAGGGCGGACACTTCACCAAAGATTAGAGCCAGGCCCAGGGTGAGACAGGCAAGGACTTGAGACATCTGCATCCTAGAGCAAGAGGAAAAATAGCTGATGAGGAAATCATTCTAGAAGAGTGGTGAGTGGGAAGGGCAGATGGGACCCCTGTCATGAGCTAGGATCCCCTTATTTGCCAGTGTCAGGTGAACATAAGAGTGTGATATGTTTTAGAAACTACAATACATTTAGATTCTGAGCCCTTCCCACTGTCTCAGACTGTGAGACACTGTGTATTTCCAGTGGTCAGCCCTAGAGTTTTAAGTCTATTTCCCCCTGTCAGAATCTTGGAAACAGCTCCAGTTCATTTCCCTTCTCCTCCAGGAATTGAAAGACTGTTATAATGACATTTTTGATTTGCATGAATCAAAGTCCTCCTATAATGCTTTCCCAATGACCATTTCATTCAAGTTAGCAGGCATAGGGTGGGAAAATGGGGTATCTTGGCCGGGCATGATGGGTTACACCTGTAATCCTAGCACTCTGGAAGGCCAAGGTGAGCAGATCACTTGAGCTCACAGGTTCGAGACCAGCCTAAGCTAGAGTAAGACCTCTGTCTCTAAAAACAAAAAAATAGCCGGGCATTGTGGTGGGCACCTGTAGTGCCCAGCTACTTGGGAGGCTGAGGCAAGAGAATCACTTGAGCCCAAGAGTTTAAAGTTGCTGGGAGCTATGACACCATGACACTCTACTGAGAGTAATAAAATGAGACTCTATCTCAAAAAAAAGAAAGTAGGGTATCTTGATGGAGAGGGACAGAGTCCTTATTTCTGGGTGAAGGGTTTGTTGGTGGGGGTTACATGACACTGCTTCTCTGTGTCATTGCCAGGGCAGGCTTGACTCAAGTGTGTAGGTCCCCGGGGGGTCATGGATAGAAGAGATTCTGGGGAGGGGTGAGCTTTGCTTTAAGCCCAAGGTAAGAGGCAGAGGAAGTTTGCTTTTCTCCTACCTGAAGTTCCCAAAGACTCCTTGTGATTGGCAGTATGTCCTGCTGCTGTTGCTGCTGCTGCTGGAGGCTTGTGGAAATTTGGCAGCTGGTAGAGGGGGTGTGGCTCTCTTTCTTGACAGCACTCTTGGCCCAGCAGCCAGATACAGCTGTGCTCTTCCTCAGGCTGCTGCGTCCCTTTATACCAGATGTGGACAGGAAGTAGATTAACTCATGTTCCAGCCCCACCCACTTTCTGGCTCTGGAAGTCTGTCTGCACAGCCAGCCGGGCCCCCTTGGCACCTCCCTCTCCAGGACTTGCTGAGGCATGTGTGTGCGTGCTGCTCCGTGTGTGTACGTGTGTAAGAGGGATCAGGAACAATTGAGCAAACGCTGATTACCTTCGCCCCAGGGCCTCCTATGATTTTGCTGCCCATGTCCCTCTCTTTGTAAGTGTCCTGCTAGCTTGACTCCTGCAATGCCAGATGGCCACAAAATGCCCAGTATTCAGGATCACCTTCCCAAGTGCTCAGCTTGGACACTCTTTTCTTCTTTTGCCCTCTTTTCCTTTGGGGGAAAGAATAAGGATCCTGCAGACTTTGTAGGCAAGTGCCATCTGCCCTGCCAACCTCCAGGAGAGAACACCCCTCTCTCCACTTGGCCTCTGCCCAGCAGCCAGTGTGCCAGGTGTTTGTCTGGGTTTTATCTGTCTGGGACTAGGACCCAGCAGAGGACTCCCAGTCTTTCCCTCATCCCCACTATGTGCCTGCCTGGTTGCCTGTGATGATGTGCAGCTGACTCCCCCACATGTCCAGACTCTCTTGGTGCCCCTGAGGGCTCTCTTTGTGTCAACACCCATCTGGCTGGGGTTTGAGGTGTGCTGGGTGGGGTGGTGGTGGCTGAAAGGGACCAGGGATTACCAAAGTAAAGCCTTGGGGAGGAATTAGGAACCTAATGTGTAAGTTTCGTTTCTTTGAGCTGCTGCTGTGACTCGGGAGACCTCAAAGACACTGTGGGGCTGGAAGCGCGGGAGGAGGGATAGAAGCAGTGTCAATTCATAGTGGGTTTGTGGGGTGTGCTTTTAGGGCAGGGAGATTAGGAGAAGAAGAGCGATGGATTTTACTGAGGGTGGAAATTGGCCAGTGGTGGGTGAGGGTATAGGCACAGACTAGTGCCTTTAGGGTTTGGGCAGGGGCAGACACCTTGGCCATGGGGCCTGGATGTTGTGGATGGAGGGTTAGCTGGGTGGTGCCAAAGGGATCCTGCAGTAGCGAGATGGTAGACTTGACCTTGGGGTCCACATGCCATCATGTTCTGTTTGGGGGTTCAACCGGGTGTGTCCATGGAGACAGCTGATAGCCGAGTCACAGGAAGTTTAAGTGGGTGGTAGTGTCAGGATATTTGTCTTGGATTTTTTCAGTAAACAGACACTAGGGGCAACCACAGCAAAACAGCTTTTCCATGTTTTTCCTCTTTGGCCTTTGTTTTCTCTCTGCTTCTGGGAGTCAGGTGGAGGTGGGGGTACCAGGGAAAAAGGGGAAACCTTGGTTGGAAAGTCCAGCTCACAGACACATTAGAGATCTGTTCCTGGGAACTGCCTCATGTTTATGTCCTTTTCGTTTTCTTGCTTGTGGTTTGGAGTTCCTGAGTGCGGTTAGTGGTAAGAAGCAACTGCCCCTGACCCCTCAGATGGAGAAGACAGAAGTCCAACCCCAAACCCATCTTTTGCCCAAGGCGTTGCCCTCTGCCCTAGGGCTCAGGGGGACACAGGGATCTGGACATCTGGTTTAGGAGTGCTATACACCAAGGGCCTGGAGGAGTGGTGGGTCTAGACACAGCTGAAGATGGCTTCCCACATGCTTGGCACCTCTCCAGCCCCTGAATCTGCATCATCTGTCATCCCAGGGGCCATTGTCCCACACCCTGCCGGGCTTCAGCTGTAAAAGCCCTTGCTGTTTTTTGTGGACAGCCTGGGCCTGGTGAGGGCAGTGACTAATTCTGTCCCTGCTCATGGACCTGGTGGATGGTCCCAGAGTGTTCTAAAAAAGACACTCTGCTCTCAAGCGCAGGAGAGAGCAGCATTACATCCTGGTTGGAGTGGGGGCTGGGAAACAGAAGGTTGACTTACTAATGGGTCTCCTCCCATACTGGAGGGAACTCATAGGCACATGGAGGGAACTCGTAGGCACATGGTGGGCATGTATTAGAAACTGAGGCAGGGGCTCGGCGCCTATAGCTCAACCGGCTAAGGCGCCAGCCACGTACACCTACGGTGGCGGGTTCGAATCCCCGCCCGGACCCGCCAAACAACAATGACGGCTGCAACCAAAAAATATCCGGCGTTGTGGCGGGCGCCTGTGGTCCCAGCTACTTGGGAGGCAGAGGCAAGAGACTCGCTTGAGCCCAGGAGTTGGAGGTTGCTGTGAGCTGTAATGCCCAAGGGGACGGCTTGAGGCTCTGTCTCAAAAAAAAAAGAAAAAAAAAAAACAATTGATCAAACACATTGATAAATTACTTTGCAAACTAGAAAGACATACGTGATCCTCACTGATACCTCTTACCTCTATTCCTCCTTCTAAACTAAATTTCTAACTCCCATCTCCACCAAAATAACAGGAAAATTTGAACAAGGAAAGGTAAACACAGAAATGAACCCTTATTTTCCTGATATATTATAGTTTATTATATTACATCATGATTTCTAAGATGACTTTGGTTCAATGTTTATTTTCCCCCAGAAGCTCTACTTGGGCTAATTGTTTCTAGAGAATATTTTTCTGAGATTAAGAAAAAGGCAAATGAATTCATGTTTTATTTTACTTTATATTTGGCAATGTATTTACAAGCCAAATAATATCAAAGATTGCCAGCAAACCACCAGAACTGAGGAAAAAGGCATGGAAATGATTTGCCCTCTGGATAAAACAGATTCAACTCTCAGATTCAATCCAGCCCTGCCAATACTTTGACAATGGATTTTTAGCCTTCTGAATTGTGAGACAATATATTTTTGTTGTTTAAGCTACCTAATGTGTGGTATTTTGTTATAGGAGCCCAAGAAACTAATACAAGACTACAAATGCATTTCTTCCCTAAGATATTGGTTTATAAATAACATTTAGATTTATTTTCCTGAAGTTGGTTTTCTAAGGCTGTCTAGACCCATCCAATGATTTCAGTTAATCCCACTTTGAATTGCCATATTTTCCCCCTCTGAGACCAGATTTTCCTGTCTCACATAATGAGATATGATAATATTACTACTTTAATAAATACAGAAAATTCTTCCTGAAACAGGACTCCTTGATAACATAATTTTTAGAAATCACTGTGACATAAGCAAAAGTATTTAATAATCTAAAAATTGAAATTATATTGGTAAAAATCTACTATGCACAGCATGTTCAAGATTACAAGAGCCAATGAATTTAGCTATGAATTTTTAAAATGCCTTGTCCCATTTAAAACAAGATGGAAAAGCAATGGATTATATTAAACATATAATGATATGAATGTATTAATATTATCCAAGTTTTTTTTTAGTGTCATCCAAGATTATCTAACTAATACTAGGGAAATTTTGTTTAAATAGAAATATTCTGGAAATCTTTCTAAAAAAATCTATTGATCATAATTTTTGTGTCTAAAGGTTCATGTTTATTTTGTCTGCTTTTAATAGCACTGATTTTTTTATCTGCCCCACCCCACACACACACCATGGAACATACATTGTTTTGCAAGTTTCATTCAAAAATCAAATAAAGCAGAGTAAATACATCTATCTATTATAAATATTTCATTGCCAATCTCTCCACTTATGTGTGGTTTCAGAAGGACTAAATCTGTGAACTGTAGATTATATTTAGTACAGGAGGAATTTTCCCTCAAGTCTGAGTTTCTTTAAAAATCACTCCTGCTAGTGCACAATTTTGTTAAGCATCAGATTGTAGTAATCAGATTAAAAAACAAAATGCCATTTATTCAGTCTGGTGCATATCAAGACTGTCTCTCTCTCTCTCTCACCTGCCAATATATTGAGAGTCCAGTGCACAAGCATAAAGTCCATCAGATGTGACCCCACTGTCTGAACCCTGCATTAAAGAGGCCACTCACCTTGTCATGTATGTTTCTTGAAAAGGCAGGATGGCACTGGCTGGGATTATACTCCAGTATCTGCTGATGTACCACTTATAAAACATGTAGATGAGTCGTGTACATCTGAAAACTAAAGATAATATACAAGTATCTACCTCTTGAGGGATTTTGTAATGATTAAGTGAGATAATACTCCTAAATGATTAGCACACTGCCAGGTGCATAGTAAGTGCCAAAATGCATCAAGTCAAATTAGGTGTTCAGTATTTCCCAATCTTCCATGTTAACCACTGAGCTAGGCCTGAGGGATTTGAATCATCGGCATGAGTTAATCACAGCCCAGCCTTTTCAAGGAAATACTTGTAGTTGCAATTAATACATTAGTTTATAACTTCTTTTTGTATATACAAAACCAGTGGTTAAGTTCTATTTCAGATGTAGACTAATAGGAGTATGCCCAGAGAAAGGAGTGGCAGGACACAGTGACTGAAAGCATGGACTCTGCAATCAGGCTGCCTGGAGTTGAATCTAAACTTCTTTGCTACCTTGTGTGATTTGGGGCTTATTTATTTATTCTGTATTTCAGTTTCCTCACTTAGAAAGTGAGAGATGATAATACTACCTACTTTATAGGATTATTTAGAGGGATAAACAGGTGAATATAAGTGAAATGCAAAGAATAATTTTGCCCACATAGAGAGAAGGTTATAAAGGTATCTGCTAACATTATTATGGGAAAAAGTATCACTGAAAGTTTGACTTGTGCCCTAAAGCCACATCAGAAAATAGGGCAAATGTTCTGAGGAAAAGGAAAGAGGTTTATTACTTTGCCAGCAAAGAAGGAAAATGGCAGACAATGGTCTCAAAATCCAAATTCTTGCTTCTGAGAAGGAAGCACAGAGTTTTTAAAGATTCCAATCTCATAACCCCATCTTAGGCTAAGACAATCTCATGGTCTTCATTTGGATTCATCCCATCTTCTTTAAAACAAACAGTCCTGTGAAAACTGCCTGGATTAATTTCATCTTCACCTAAGATGATCTCATGACCTCTACCCATAAGATCTTCAGCTAAGATCTTGTGACCTCTGCCCAGATGATTCTCTTGTGCTATCTCATGTGGTACAAAGAACAAGAGACATTCTCTGTTACTCCTGACCACTGTCCTAAGGCAGGCAGGGATACAGGTTTCAGTTCCCAAATGTTGGGGAGACAGAAAGTCTTTTTACCATATTTTAAACAAAAGAAGAGAATGCAATTAATTCATCTAGAGGAGTTAGGTGAAGACTTCTAAAAGGAGTTTGAGAAGAGTTTTGAGGAATAGTTAAAAATAAGCTGGTGAAGACTTAGAAGAAAAGTCTAAGAACTAGAACACTGTGGTAGAAGACACATTGTATGCAAAGACAGATTTTAAGTTAATTTGTTTAGAACAATAGCAAATAACCCCATGTTTTTAGAGCACAGAAAGCTCAAAGCAAGTGAGAAGACAGCCTTTGTCATGGGAGAAGATTTTTGCAGGTTATAATTCCAACAAAGGTCAGACAACTAGAATCTATTCAGAGAACTCAAATTAATTATTAAGAAAAGAACAAACAATCCCATTTCTTTGTGGGCAAGAAACTTGAACAGAAATTTCTCTGAAGATGACAAATGAATGGCCAACAAACACATAAAAAAATGCTCATTATCTTTAATCGTCCAAGAAATTCAGATCAAAACCACTTTGAGATATTACCTAACTCCAGTAAGATCAGCCCACATCACAAAATATCCAAACTGCAGACACTGGCATGGATGTGGAGAGAAGGGAACACTTCCACACTGCTGGTGGGGTTGCAAACTAATACAGCCTTTTTGAAAAGTAGTGTGGAGAATTTTCAAAAAACTAAAAGTTGACCTAACATTTTATCCAGCAATTTTATTACTAGGTATCTACCCTGATGAACAAAAATCATTTTACAACAAAGACATTTGCACCAGAATATTTATTGTACCACAATTCATAATTGCCATGTCATGGAAGCAGCCGAAATAACCATCAACCTTGAATGGATTAACAAATTGTGGTATATGTATACCATCGAATACTATACAGCCATAAAAAAGATAGAGACTTTACATCTTTTATGTTTACTTGCATGGAGTTGGAACATCTTCTTCTTAGTAAAATATCTCAAGAATGGAAAAAAAAAGTATCCAATGTAAAATTTACTGACAAATAAAAACACCCAAGATCAAACCGACATACAATCAAATTCTACCATACCTATGAAGAACAACAGGCACTTATCCTACAGAAATTATTCCATAACATTGAGAAGAAGGGAATCCCTAACTCATTCTATGTAAAGAATATCACCTTTACACTAAAGCCAGGAACGGACACAACAAGCAAACCACAGAACACTATCCCTTATAAACAAAGTTGAAAAAGTCCTCGCAAAATACCAACAGAGTGAATTCAAAAGCAGATCAAATAGATCATTCACCACAACTAAGTGGATTTCATCCAAAGAATGCAAGGATGGTTTAATATAAGCAAATCAATAAATGTGATTGGCCACATAAAGAAAAAGAAAAAAATGAAGACCATATGATCATCTCATCAGATCCATAAAAAGTTTTTGATAAAATCCAGCATTCTTTCATGATAAAAAACGTACAACAAACTAGGCATAGAAGGACTATACCTCAAAATTATAAAAGCTATATATGACAGATTCATAGCCAACATCATACTTAATGAGGAAAGGTTGAAGATGTTTCTTCTAAAAACTGGACCAAGGCAAGGATGCACGTTGTTAACATTTCCATCCAACATAGCAATTAGGCAGAAGAAAGAAATAAAATTTATGTGCCTTAAGAAAAGGAGGCCAAACTATCCTTCTTAACCAATGATATCATCTTGTTTCTAGAAAACCTTAAATATTTTCCCAAAACACTACTACAATCAATAAATAAATATAGCAAAGTTACAGATTACAAAATAAATGTATACAAATTATTAGCTTTTTTATATACTAATAACAGTCAAGCATAGCATCAAATCAGGGACTCAGAACTATCTGTAACAACTACAAAAAGTAAAATAAAATAAAATACCTAGGAAAGAGTTCCACTAGGAGAACCACAAAACACTGATGAAAAAAAGTATAGATAACACAAACAAATGGAAAAACATCACGTGCTAATTGATTGGTAGACATTTGACACCATTAAAATGTTCACTCTCCCAAAAGTGATTTACAAATTCAGAATAATCCCCATCAAAGTACCAAAGTCACATTTCACACATTTGAAAAGTAATTTTATGCTTCATTTTGGGGGAAAAAAAGCCCAAAAAGATTATGCAATTTTAAGCAAAAAGAATAAATGTGAAGGTACCATATATCTGACTTCAAATTATACTAGGGTATAGTAACCACAGTAGCATGGTAGTAGTATAAATGTAGATACATAGATCAATGGAAAAGAGTAGAAATCTCAGAAATAAAACCATCTACCTACAATGAACTGATCTTTGACAAACCAGAAAACAACATATACCAGGGAAAAGAAGCTCAATTAATAATTGATGCTTGGAAAACTGGATAGCCATATGCAGAAGAATGAAGCAGGGCCTCTATCTCTTGCCATATACAAAAATTAATGTAAGATGGATCAAAGCTTAAATGAAAGTTTAAAAATTCTAAAAGAAAATGTAATAAAAAGTCTTCTAGAGATCAGCCTAGGCAATGAGTTTATGATTAAGACCCCAAAGGCAAATACAGCAATAACAAAAATAAACGGTACTTAAAGTAAAAAGCTTCCACACATAAAAGGATATAATCAACAGAGTTAACATACAATCAGTAGAATGGAAGAAAATATTTGCAAACCATACATCCAACAAAGGGCAAATACTTAGAATCTACAAATAACTCAAACAAATCAGCAAGAATAAAAAACAAGAGATATAATCAAGATGGCGACCGAGTAGCAGCTTCTGTGTAACCAGGCACAGTGAGAGTGGGGAAAGAAGACTCCAGGCATCTCTAGTTAGTGGGTTCTGCCCACCTGGTTGTCCTCCGGTGACCCAGGAAATCAGTGAGAGACTTCTGGACCCCATGAGGAGGACAGAAGTGGTGGAAAACTGGCAAATAGTGGGTGCCTGTTTGTTTCCTCAGAGGCTGCCGGCAGCTGTACCTATAGCAACAATGAGACTGCAAGCAGGAAGAGCCTTGCCTGGGGGCTGTTTTGGTTTTTCTGGACTTGGGCACCCCATTGAACTGCCTTGAGAGACCTTGGGCCAGTGTGGGGATGACTTTGGGCACTGTCTGGAGCCCCAGAATGAGCCACTAAGCCGGTAAGGAGCTAAGGCCAACCAGCTGTGGGTTGCCCTCACAGCAATTGTGAGGGAGCTGCCCTGTATGTTGTAGCACAGGGATCGGCTGGGTGACCTTGGGCAAGTAATTTGGTGACTGAGCTGCCCAAAGGCGGGGACTGAGAGGCTGGAGAAGTGCAGAGATCCAAGTGTTTTGCAGATTAACAGCCTTGGCCCTCAGGGGCATTGAGGGAAACTGGATTTGGCACATTAGATTAAGAAGGCAGCCACACCAGGAGAGATCCCAGGGATAAGTGCTTTCCCTGGAAAGCTTCCGCTTGGCCAAAGTTCATGGTTTGGAGTATCTTTTAAGTGGGTTGGGGAGACATTTGGGCTCCTAAGCCTACAAGGTCTGTGAAATTAGCTGAGGCCTCTAGTCTCTATCTTGTATAGCTGTATCAACATTGGGATTAACTTCTTATTCCTCAGAAGATCACCTGTTGCCTGGACAATATTTACCAAGATATATATACTATTTGGTTTTTTGGTTTGTGGGTTTTTGTTTTTCCTTTTTTTTTTTTTAATTTCAGCATTTTTTTGACATTTTTCTTTTTTGTTTTTTTTTTCATTATTCTAGTTTAAATATAATCTTCCATTTTTGTCTTCCTTAATAATTAGAATTTCGTTTTTTCCAGTGTTTCTGCCCCTATTATTTGTTTTTTTACCCCCAATTTTATCCTATTAGGGTTTTTGCTTATTTGTTATGGTTTGATTTATAGTATTTTTGTCTTTCCTCTCTACCTGGTGGAGAGTGGGTACTATGTCTGAGTTGGCTGGCAAAGAGCTGTTGACTTCAAGGGAATAACCCAACCCAGAACCCCCAGAGGTTGGGGGTCTTTAAGGGTGGGTTATAGTACCCTACATACACCTATATTACTTCTGTTTCTCTCTTTTGGTGCCTTTCTTCTTTTTGTCAATACTTCCTTTTACTCACCCCCTCTTCTCCCTCTCTCTCTCTCTCTCTTTTAAATCTGTTTTCCCTTCTTGCTCCTCAATCTTCTCATCCTTCTGGTCTTGCACCAAAAGGACTCATTAAAACTTTAGGCCAGCAGCATAGTAACTTAAAGCAAGAAGAAGTGAAAGGAAAATTAGGGTAAGGAAACAGATATAAGAAAGCACTTATGAAGAAGAATCAGCAGAAAAATCCTAGTAATATGAAATGCCAGTCCAGAGTAACCCCTTCTATGGATCGTGAGGTATTTACAGCAGAGGATTCCTCCTATAAATAAATGTTAGAAATGACAGAAGGGGAATTTAGAATACATATGATGAAAACAATGAAGGAAATTTATGAGAAAGTGAAAAACAACCAAAAAATAATGAAAGAAATTACTGAGAAAGTGGATAATAACCAAAAGGAAATTCAAAAATAGAATCAAATAAGAGAAGAATGATACAAAGAATACAGAAAGGATATAGCAGAGCTGAAGGAACTGAAGCAATCAATTCGGGAACTCAAAGATGAAATAGAAAGTATTAACAACAGATTAGACCATGCTGAAGTAAGAATCTCAGAGGTAGAGGATAGAGCTCTTGAGATAACCCAGATATTTAAAGTGGCTAAAAAGAAGAGAGAGAAAACAGAACATTCACTGATAGAATTGTGGGACTCTATAAAGTGTTCAAACATATGAGTTATAGGTATCCTAGAAAAAGAAGAAGAATGCCTGCAGAGGAATGGAAGCCATTCTGGAGAATATTATGAGTGGAAATTTCCCAAATATCACTCAAGATTCTGTCATACTCCTTTCAGAGGGATATCAGTCCCCTGGTTGCCTCAATTCAAATAGACCTTCTCCAAGGCATATTGTGATGAATTTATCTAAAGTCAAGACAAAAGAAAAGATTTTGAAGGCTGCCAGGAGTAAGTGCCAACTGACCTACAGGGGCAAGCCTATCAGGGTGACCACAAACTTCTCTAATGAAACTTTTCAAACTAGAAAACAATGGTCATCTATCTTTAACCTACTTAAACAGAACAATTTCCAACCCATTATTCTATATCCCGCTAAGCTAAGCTTTAAAACTGATGGAGAAATCAAATCTTTTGTTGATATCCAAACACTGAGGAAATTTACCACAAGACCAGCTTTACAGGAAATATTTCAACCTGTCCTACACTCTGACCATCACAATGAACCTTCAGCAAAGTAAATACCCAGAAATTAAAGGACAGAACCTAGTTTCCACATTGATGCAAAAGACAAAACTAAGCAATGGACTTTTACAAAATGAGATGAATAAAACATGATCATACTTGTCAATTATCTCAATAAATGTCACTGGCTTGAATTCTCCACTGAAGAGTCATAGATTGGTAGATTGGATGAAAAAACACAAGCCATCTATGTGCTATCTGCAGGAAACGCACCTCACATCAAAAGACTAATTAAAACTCAGAGTTAAGGGTTGGAAATCAATTTTTCAGGCAAATGGAAGTCAGAAGAAAAGAGAGGTCACAATCTTATTTTCAGATACATGTGGATTTAAAGCAACTAAAGTTATAAAAGACAATAATGGTCACTTCATATTGGTCAAGGGAAAAATACAACAAGAAGACATTTCAATCCTAAATATTTATGCACCCAATTTAAATGCTCCTAGATTCTTGAAATAGACCTTGCTTAGTCTGAGCAATATGACATCCCATAACACCATAATAACAGGGAACTTAAACACCCCTCTCTCAGAGCTAGACAGATCCTCCAAACAGAAATTAAACAAAGATATTAGAGATTTAAATGAGACCCTAAAAACAACTGTGCTTGATAGACATATATAGAACACTCCATCCCAAAGGCAAAGAATATACATTCTCATTGTCCCATGGAACATTCTCCAAAATTGATCATATCCTAGGACACAAAGAAAATCTCAACAAAATAAAAAGAATGGAAAATCTACCTTGCACCTTTTCAGACCACAAAGCACTAAAAGTAGAACTCAACTCCAGCAATAACACTCAACCTCACACAAAGGCATGGAAGTTAAACAACCTTATGCTGAATGATAGTTGGGTGCAGGAAGAAATTAAAAAGGAAATTATTAACTTCCTTTTTATATAGCAACAATGATGACACAAGCAACCAAAACCTATGGGATACAGCAAAGGCAGTCCTGAGTGGAAAATTTATGGCTTTAGAAGCCTACATTCAAAAAACAGAAAGAGAGTGCATCAACAAATTCATAAATCATCTTATGGAATTGGAAAAAGAGCAATCTAAGCCTAAACCCAGCAGAAGAAAAGAAATATCCAAAATTAAACAAAGAGCAATGAAATTGAAAAGAAAAGAATCATTTAGAAAATTAATGAAATAAGGAGTTGGTTTTTGAAAAAATAAATAAAATAGATAACCCCTTGTCCAGACTAACTAGAAATAAAAAAGTAAAATCTCTAGTTACTTCAGTCAGAAATAACAAAGGGGAAATAACAACTAATGACACAGAGATACAAGAGATCATCTCTGAATACTACCAGAAACTTTATGCCCAGAAATCCTCTCCCTAGACTTAGCCCAGATGAAATAGATCTCCTGAACAGACCAATTTCAAGCACTGAGATCAAAGAAACAATAAAAAATCTCCCAACAAAAAAATGCCCTTGTCCAGATGGCTTCACACCAGAATTCTATCAAGCCTTCAAGGAAGAGCTTACTCCTATACTGCAGAAATTATTCCAAAATATTGAGGAGGAAGAAATCTTCCCCAACACATTCTATGAAGCAAATATCACCCTGATACCAAAACCAGGAAAAGACCCAACTAAAAAAGAGAATTTCAGATCAATTTCACTAATGAATATAGAAGCAAAAATTCTCAATAAAATCTTAGCTAATAGATTATAGCTTATCATCAAAAAAGTCATGTATCAAGATCAAGTAGGTTTCATCCCAGGAATG
Organism: Galago senegalensis; assembly: GCA_963575145.1. Classification (NCBI taxonomy): domain Eukaryota; kingdom Metazoa; phylum Chordata; class Mammalia; order Primates; family Galagidae; genus Galago; species Galago senegalensis. Next base: position 948 of record CAUYTI010115002.1, on the reverse strand, counting down.
CAAGGCTGGTTTAATATATGTAAGTCCATGAACATTATTCACCATATCAACAGAAGTAAAAACAAAGACTACATGATCCTCTCAATAGATGCAGAAGAAGCATTTGATAAAATCTAGCATCCTTTTTTAATTAGAACACTGAGGAGTATAGGCATAGGTGGTACATTTCTTAAACTGATTGAAGCTATCTATGACAAACCCACAGCTAGTATTTTACTGAATGGAGTAAAACTGAAAGCTTTTCCTCTTAAACTGGAACCAGACAAGGTTGTCCTCTGTCACCATTACTATTCAACATTGTGCTGGAAGTTTTATCCAATACAATTAGACAAGACAAGAAAATAAATGGTATTCAAATGGGAGCAGAAGAAGTTAAACTCTCCCTTTTTGCTGATAATATGATCTTATACATGGAGAACCTCAAGACTCTTAGAAGTCATCAAAAAATACAGTAATGTCTCAGGATGTAAAGTGAATGTCCACAAATCAGTTGCCTTTGTATACACCAACAACAGCCAAGATGAGAGGTTAACTAAGGACACAATTCCCTTCACCATACCACCAAAGAAAATGAAATACTTAGGATTATACCTAACAAAAGAGGTGAAGGACCATTATAAAGAAAATTATGAAACCCTAAGAAAGGAAAATAGCAGAAGACATCAACAAATGGAAGAACATACCATGCTCATGGCTGGGAAGAATCAACACTATTAAAATGTCTATACTTCCCAGAGTAATTTACTGATTCAACACCATCCCTATTAAAATACCAACATCTTATTTTCAAGACTTGAAAAAAATGATTTTGTGTTTTGTATGGAACCAGAAGAAAACCTGTATAGCTAAGGCAGTTCTTAGTAACAATAATAAAACCCAGGGGGGTAGCGCTATACCAGATTTTAGGATGTACTACAAGGCCATAGTGGTCAAGACAGCATGGTACTG
>CAUYTI010115001.1:0-15948 GCA_963575145.1 Galago senegalensis | reverse complement strand
GCCTGTGGTCCCAGCTACTTGGGAGGTGGAGGCAAGAGACTTGCTTGAGCCCAGGAGTTGGAGGTTGCTGTGAGCTGTAATGCCACAGCACTCTACCCAGGGGTACAGCTTGAGGCTCTGTCTCAAAAAAAAAGAATTCTGAAAGTCCAGAACAAAGTACTATATTAAAATGCCACTTCTGGGCTTGGTGCCCGTAGCTCAGTGGGTAGGCTGAGGCTAACACATATACTGGAGGATGGCAAGTTCGAACCGGCCCAGTCCTGCTAAACAAAAACAACTGCAACAAAAAATAGCTAGGCATTGTGGCAGTCGCCTGTAGGCCCAGCTACTTGGGAGGCTGAGGTAAGAGAATCACTTAAGCCCAAGAGTTTGAGGTTGCTGCAAGCCGTGATGCCATAGCACTCCACCAAGGGTGACATACTGAGAGTGTCTCAAAAAAAAAAACTTGCCACTTATGGGACGGCCCCAAGTCCCCCAGCTCAGAGATGTGGTCCCTCTTCTCTGTGGTGCTCAGTACCTTACAGCACTAGACATGAGAGGTGCCTGAGGGAAGGCACCTGGGGGGAGCATCTGCCTCGTCCCTGCCCACCTCTTCCCTAAACTGAAGCCCTGCAGTCGGAGTACGTTCTCTTTATCTTGGAAATAGCATCAAGCAAATGCCTACAGCACAGGTTATATTCCACAACCTTTTACCAAGAGAAGTTACCAAACTCCAAAGTGATTCTTACCTGAATCTTCAGCGGCTCCACGTGATTCAGGTAAATATGTGCATCTCCCAAAGTATGTACAAAGTCACCTGGCTGAAAATGCCACGGGAGAAAGCAAAACAATATTTTAGTTTCAATTCCTTTAAAACACATTACATAGGGTATGCAGACACTTTAAGACTTTACAACAAAATAATTTAACCAGTGTAACTTCTGCGGTAAGTTGGTTTATAAGTTATATTACAAACAACCTATATAGACCTGCTAGTGTATAAAAGCTGCTAGGATAGGAAACTTCCATGAAAGGTTACAAAGTAAGCTGGTTCATATCTCATTTGCATATATCAAATTTTAATACTAATCAGAGCCTGAGTCCCCTTTAACTCCTGGAAGAGCTCAATGCATCAGGCTGGCACCAGCCTTCCCTCTCTGGCACCCCACCTTCAGACCAGTGATGTGCGCGATCATGTACGTGAGCAGGGAGTAGCTGGCGATGTTGAACGGCACACCCAGACCCATGTCTCCTGACCGCTGGTACAGCTGGCAGGACAGCTCACCGTTCACCACGTAGAACTGGCAGAGGGCATGGCACGGAGGTAGTGCCATCAGAGGAAGATCTGAGGAACCAGGGAAGAAAAGAGGAGATGGTTTGAAAGAACACAGCTAAAGGCAAAGTAACCAGAAGTCAAACTTGAGACAATGAGAGAGAGCCACTGGGCGGCACACCTCTGCAGACCGCCCTTGCCACCATCACAGTGATGGCACAGAGCTGAGGGACACTGTCCACCAGTGTGAGATTTCTGCAAATGTACAATCACCACTGAACCAATGCTCTTCCAACTGAGCCAAAATGAAGGATTTGTGCCACCTCTGTGCACCCACTACAAATACGGCAGGCATCATTTCACTCACAGAGACCACAGGAAATTGGCACTTTAGGCACCCACTCCTGTATTAATAGTCTCTGTTAAAGACACAAACATTACACTCTGGGTACTTAGTACACACTGGGAGTACTGTTTATTTTACAACATAATTGTTAAAAATGTTCACAATACAGCTAGGTGGTAGTGACCTAAAATTTCATCTGCTCCAATTTAAAATGTTAAAATCCTTATCTGTGTGTAGCTGTACAGGCAATTTAAAGTGCTTTTGAGAATAAGAAAGAGAATATACTAATTAAGATAATCTGGGCCCAACCCCATGATCTAAAGGTGAAGGTGAAGCAAAGTGTGACTTGCCCAAGGTCACATAACTCACCATGTGGCTGGGGGCACTGGCCATCCCCCCCCCCCAATCCCCCAGGGCCTCTGCACAACAGCATATGGCTTCCCTGCGCGCCAAAAGCATGGTTAGAATAAAGAAGACGACTGGGTCCCTCTAACCTTTTGGGTTCCAAGCACACATGATGATTCTTCTGTCATCAGGGTTGGTTTTGATGGTATCAATCACTTTCTGCAGTTGGTCAACTCCTTGACCTGAATAATCTGTGGAATTGTCAAAAAAGAGAAGAAATGTGCACATATTAGCCACAGCACCTCATGAGATGGCCTCAGAGGTCGGCTGTTACAGCCTTTCACCCAGCGTCCTCCCTCCACCTGGGGTTCTAAGACATCCAATGCATTCTGCAAATTCCCCACCTCTCACTGGGTTGAGTTCACAGCCCGTCTGAGCCGTGGGTCCATCCTCTGGAGCCATATGAGCCTATTTCCTTTTCTGTATGAGAGTCATGAAATACGTGCCTGTCATGGTGCCACCTCCTTCCTCCCCCCAGTGCTAACCTGTTTCAATTTCAACAATTTTAATTTTTCTAGTCTCTGAGCCCATCAACCATTCTTGTCACAATTTCAATGTGCAATCTGTTTTGTCCTTGTTTCATGGAGCGCACTAGATCTTATGTGGAATGTAGCATTCCATACACATTCTGACTAACGGTGGAACGGGGAGTTCCTTTCCACGCCCTAAGCAGTGTACTTGCAACACTCTCACCTAAAACTACATTACAATTCCAACACACTACTGACATAAACATCAGGAAACTTCTATAATGATTACACAGTCTTGTTCTCCCACTTCTGGCCTCTGGACTTTAATTTCTTCCTTCCTTCTGAGATAGAACTGGTAGCTGAGAATTGATTTGTGCAGAGCTTCAGTGCACAATCTCCACTAGTTAAACTTCTACTGATTGGGACCATGTTCTAGTTCAATAGTTCTCAAAAAAAAAAAAAAGTCCTCTTATAATCATAGTTCTACAAAAGGTAATATCAAAGATTTTTAAAAAGATGAACTGTGATGAAATAGTTCTGTATCTTAATTATGGTGTTAGTTATATGAATCTACACATGGGCTAAAATTACACACACATACAAGAGCATGTAAAACTAACAAAGTCCGGTAACTGTGCATTACACTAATGTCAATTTACTCAAGATGTCCCCCCAAGGTATTACCACTGGAAGAAACTGGGTTAAGGGTACAGGGGACTTCTCTGCACCTTTTTTTTGTTAAAAATAATTTCCTGTGAATCTATAATTATCTTAAAATAAATATTTAAAAACCCAAAAGAGAAACTCCTCCACTGAAATCTAACAGTTGAACATTCATACAACTGTAAACTAAGGCCATAATTTTATTAGGCCAAGTAAGCAGTAAGAAATAGTTGAAAGGCACCATTAAGCCGGAGGAGCAGCCTCAGATCCCAAGGATGCCCTACGACACAGGGGCAGACTAACCCCTATAGAACATTTACCTGCAGAAATAGTTTGGCCCACACAACATTTTTTTATCATTGTGATAAAGTATATGTACCATGAAATTTACCATTTTAACCATTTTTAAGTGTGCAATTCAGTGGCACTAATTACATCCCCAGTGTCGTGCAAACATCACCACCCCTCATCTCCAGAACTTCTCATTATCCCTTATGAAAACTCTGTACCCACTAAAACTTCCTACGGTTGTCATCATTTAGAAAACATCTATGATTGCACATAAAATGAAGACCTTAGCCTTTTATTGAAAAATTATAATAACACAGGGCCCAAATCCCTCCAGCTAGCTGGAGGGGAGATGCAACTGTCCCCTTAGATGAGATGCATCTTCTCCAGGTTGCTGGTTCCTGCCCAGCCAGCAAACTGTTATTTCCTACACACGCACACTCACCCCGAGGTGGGCATTTGCTTCTCCTAAGGACAGGTAGGACAGACTGGACTCTGTGACATTCAGCATGTGGTGCCACTGACAGTAACAGAGGAAGGTGGGAGCCTAGAGTGACACGTTTCATTTTTCTTCCACCACAGCAGAAGGGGAGGGTGAGCAGGGCACTGTGCTATCATGCTAGCCCCCCTACCCCCACCTACAGAGTGCTGGCGGCTCAGAAGCTGCTGAAAGGGAATCTCGGATGAGCTTTCTCCCTCTTCCCAACTATGCAGCTCTCTGCCAACATAGGTAAGGAAAGCAAGTGCCAAGGGCCCAACGAATGCTAATCACCAAGATGTGACACACCCTGCCCCTAGAAGTTAGAGCTAGACGTGCTTCCTCTACCTTTACCTGCCACAGCCTCTTACAACGTCCAAGTTAAACTTCAGCACCCAAGACACTAACTTATCCCTCATACTTCATCTGAAACAATGGAGCAGACTCACGCTAGGAAAGACACTCAGGAAATGGGAGACTGCTGTCTCCTTACCTGAATCCATATCTTTGTATTCTGCTCCAAAATGCCTCCACTGGAAGCCATAAACTGGGCCCAAGTCACCTTCTTCTCTTTTGGAGAATCCCAAGCTATCCAAAAAGTCTCGGGATCCATTGGCATCCCAGATTTTCACTCCCTTGGAAGATAGTTCTTTAGCGTTTGTGGATCCCTAAAAGAGATGGGTTTAAACAGAACATTGAATTCTGTGTTATCTGGGTTGACCCTCCAGCTGTGTTGATGTGCCACGTGCAGCCCATGCTATACGCTCAGTCCAAGCAGGCTGGTCCTGGGCCTAACTTTTTTTTTAGAGATAGTTTCACTTTATTGCCCTCGGTAGAATGCTGCGGTGTCAAAGTCCACAGCAACCTCCAACTCCTGGGCTTAGGCAATTCTCCTGCTTCAGCCTCCTGAGTAGCACCCATCACAATGCCCAACTATTTTTTTGTTGTAGTTTGGCCAGGGCTAGGTTCCAACCTGCTACCCTCGGTATACGGGGCCAGTGCCCTACCCACTGGGCCACAGGTGCTGCCAAGGACCCAACTTTTTAAGGGCTTATTGGACAGTCTGATCCCTTACTTGGAACGATCCTTTCAATGCTTTTCTTCTATTCCCCTCAACTTTATTTTTATTTGCGACAGAGTCTCATTCTGTCGCCTTGGGGTAGAGTCCCATGGTATCATAGCTCATAGCAACTTCAGACTCCTGGGCTCAAGTGACCCTCTTGCCTCAGCCTCCCAAGTAGCTGGGATTTCAGGTGCCCACCACAACACGTGGGTAATTTTTCTATTTTTAGCAGAGACAGGGTCTTGCTGTTGCTCAGGCTGGTCTCTAATTCCTGAGCCCAAGTGATCCACCCACCTCACCTCCCAAAGTACTAGGATTATAGGTATGAGCCACCACACACGGCCTATTCCCCTCAATTTTATAGATGAAACACCTCCAAGTCCTTTGTATATGCCCACCTCACCTCACACTTCTGTGTTTTTTAAACAAATGCTGGGTGTAAGTGTGATACATCTAAATGAATTTGATGCCTCATGTGCAATCTGTTCATATCTTATACCTGGCTTATTAAGGTATTTCTAATGATCAGACTAATCAGTATCTGCTTGTCTGGCAAATGTAGTAGTCACAATGAACTCAATTTGGACCCTAACTCACTTCCTGTCTTTGTCACTACGAAGTTATATTTACCCTCAATCTATATAGGTAAGTTGTTCTCATTGGTTTTGCTTTTTTCCCCAGGCACAAAGCATTATGTTTACTTCTCTTACATTTCATCCCCTCAGATTTGGCTCATGACATCCTGTCCTGCATTCTGGTCATGAATCCAGGTCAATGACAGACACCATCTGTCTTTGGTGCCTATGGATATGATGTGCTGTACTGGTTAGGAGCAAAGCTTTGGTGTCACATACACCTGAGCTAGGTGCCTGGCTCTTCTACCTTCATTCTCTGACCCACTCCCTACCTCACACCCCCACCGGCCTCACTATGTTCATTTATAAAAAGGAACATTCGTATTCACCACGTGATTGCTGTGAGGACTAGTAACACAAGCAGACTGCTTGCCGCTCTCAGACCCTAGCTACTGCACAGCCCTCCTTCTGTTTGCCCAGACAGTGGTACCTGCTAACTCCTGAACTGGATCAAGTCACCAGTGGCATAACTCCATCTGTCAGAGGTGAATCTGACACTCCTGGTAAAGACTGCGTAGAATCCTGCATTTAAGCTTTACGTTAAAAGAGGTGAATGTATTTCTGGCCATCTTCCTTCCTTGCTTTCTATTGCTGAGTTTGTCTTCATTTTCTTCACTTCCAACAAATGACTTCTCAACTTTACACATATTGCTTCAAAAGTCTCCCCTTTCTATCCATTCAAACCAGGCTCTAGCCAGTTTAAGAACATCCTCTTCTGAGACTTCTGATGATTCATTCAAAACAGAGGCTCACTATTAGTTGACAGGCCAACACAAAACAAAACACCCATGAATGTAGAATTAAGGCAGGCTGTACTGGATCCAAATCTAATCCCTTCCTAAAAGGGAGAGGGAAGTCTTGGGTCTGATTTGACCCATGACTATACAAAACACAGGAGGTACTCTGCAGAAGGGATCCCAACTTCCAGCATGGTCCAGAACTGAATCTGTCTCCTTAGGCACCCTCTGACCAGCAATAAACACTGGTTCTGAACTAGGACATGGAGTTTGGGCATGACTGATGGTGATGGCCGTCATCCCGGCCCTTGCCTTGCCCAAGGTACCTGCTTAGCCCTTTGGAAGTGGCATGTCTTGTTACTGAAGAAACTCTTTATAGACTATACAGACATGAGAACACAGTAGGTATCTATCTCCAGTTATCAACACATACCAAATCCTCGTATGTGATAGGTTGTTCTAGGGCTACAACAGTGAACAAGAAAAGAAATCTTCTGCACTCATGAAGATTACAGCACAGTTCACCAATTTAATGTCTCTTCCCTCCTTCTAGAGGATTTCTCTAGGAAGAAAAAACAAGGAAGGGCTAGGAGAAAACCAAAGTCTTAGAAGGCTTGCCCAGCAGAAAAGCACAGGAAGTGTGGGAGTTATGCTACATGTTGGGACAGAAGGTTCCAGGGAGGGAGTAACATCCTAGGGCACTCAAAGATTGATCAGGAGGGGTAAAGCTGAGAGCAACAGCTAAGGCCAGAGCTGGAAAAGGGGCCCCACATGGGCCTTGGTTCCTACTGAGCAAAATGGAAGCCACTATGGGTTGGAGGCTGAGGAGTGCTATGGGATCTGACTTCTAAAAGGGTCCCACTGGCTGCTATTTGAGGACAAACTATTGCCTCCCCATAGCAGCAACTGATTTACCTTGATAAACCACAGCAACTCCTCCAAAACACCCTTCCAGAACACACGTTTGGTTGTCAGCAGTGGAAATTCATCTGAAAAACAGTTTGCCATGCAGTTTGAAGATGGGCAGACAGAACAGGCCATCCAGCTTTCTCTGGGGAAGCAAATTGCCTTGAGACATTAGGCCCTGGAGTGACAAGAGCACATGGAATCAGGGTGGAGCTCCCAAGCTACAAAGCAAGTCAGTGACCCAATCTGGGCTGAGACTGGCCTCCCAAGCCAGGGTGATTACTAGACACAGTAAGCCAACACAGCAAGCTGGTGGGCAGGGCAGAGATATCCCCATGGAAAAGGTAAGGAGCTACCATCCACCACCCAGCTGGTGTGAATACTGTCACAAAGGTGAGGCGACAGCACCCAAAATATGCCCCAGGACAAAGCCCGAAGGCTCCCCTAATTCCATGATGATCCTGCCAGAGAAAACTTGCTCAGGATTAGGGAATAGCCGACACCACACTGGCTAAAATGAAATAGTTTTTAAATATTTGCAAAGCAAATTAACCTATTTTCTTTTGGGGGGGGGGTAGGAGTAATGCCAAAACAGCAACTGTTTAAACGCTTCTGTTTCATGTTCCAAACCATCCTCCTTGAGGGACCATGATGATCTCCATTTTAAAGACACTTTTGTGCAATACAGAAGTTTAAGGGACGAAACGAGAGGCATCAAGCAATGGAGAAATAAAAGTAAAAATGCAGTACCTGTTCAGTCCACATTATCACTTGCTGAGTCAATATTCACATGACAAAGATTTTTCAAGCACCTGCTTTTATCAAACACCTGCTTTTTTTTTTTTTTTATCAAGCACCTGCTTTTATTGCCCACTGAGTGTTATTTCCATTTTTAACATGTAGGGAAGTTGTCTGAGACGTAAAGCAACTTGCCAATATCGAAGCAGAGGGGATGTGTTGAAATTAGGTCTGCTACTCAACAGAGGCCTCTGGGCTCAGAGCTGAGAAAAGTGGACCCCTCTGCTCAGACAAAACTCCCCAAGCTGTCCAAGGCCGAGCAGCCACAGCAGCTGGTGTGTTTTTCAGTTTCCAGAATAGGGATGGGGTGGAGGGTTTCCCCACTCAGAACCACTCTTCACCAGAGTGTTAGGATGCTCTCCATTTAAGGACAGAGATCAATGTCAGCCCCTGGCCACAGCTATAAGAGAAGTGCCCTCCCTTATAGCAGGGCTTGATCTGGGATGACAAGATAGTCCAACTTAAATTAGAGCCAGCCCCACCTCACCCCTTTATCCCCAGAAAGCCTGAGGGCTGACAACTTGCAGAAGACTCTTCTTCCCTGGGGCCATCCTGTTTTAAAGGCAAAGAGGAAAGGAGAAATCAGAATCTCAACTTCTACTTGAGGCCAGGGGTGGAGACACCAGCCTGGGCAACATTAAGGAGGCCCTCCCTCCTTACAAAAAGTTAAAAACATATAACGGCAAGTGGGAAGGCAAGCTTGCAGTCCCCACTGCGTGAGAGGCTGAGGCAGGAGGATCACTTGAGCACAGTTGGAGGTTATTGCCAGCTATGACGAACCCGCTGCATTCCAGTTTGAGCTACAGAGATCTTGTCTAAAAACACATCGAAACTTCTAGTTAGACTCTCGAGTTCCTCTTTTCAAGGTCTAGGTGGAAAGCTGGTTCCTCCCAGATGGGAGGGAATGGGAAGCCATCAGGAAACACCAATTCCTGCCCCAGCCTCCTCCCGCCGCCGCTGCTCCTCCCACTGCATTTTCGCTCCAGCTTTTGAAAACTCTGCAAAGCAGAACCGTGAACATGGGAGGGCAGGGGAGGAGAAAAAGCGCGTAATTCTAGGCAAGCCCAGGCAACTCTCTCCTACTCTCTAGGACGGACAAATTTTACCAGATTATGCCCGCTCTACTAGAGACACGTAACTGGGTACTCAGGAGACCAGGCTGTGGAGGCACCAGGACCTGGCTCACCTCCCGCCGTCGCTCCTACCAGTGTGACCCTATGCAAACCAGGAGGGTAACCCGAGCCTCACAGTTTCGGCGTCCGTAAGGTGGGGTGAAGATGCTTCCCCTCCTCATAGGCCTGAGGTTAGGGCTAAACCTCAGCGCAGCGCACTGCACTCCCGAGAGCTCTCCCCGCCGCGGCGCGCCCCCCGCCGCCCCAGGGCCCCGCGGCGCTCCGTCACCTCTCAGGCTGTAGCGCGCCTGCATGCCGAACACCGACAGGGTGCCGGTGCCCGTGCGGTCGTCCTTCCTGAAGCCGCAGCGGAGGATGTGCTCGATCTGCCCCAGGTACTGCAGCTCCCCATGGGGCGGCTGCGACTCGGCGCCCCGCTCCTGTGCTGGGGGCGGCGACGGCGGGCGCGGGAGCTCGGAGCCGGCGGCGGGCATGGCGGGAACCCGGCGCTGCTGGCACAGGGGGGGCGGCCGGACGCCGGGACTGCGGGGGGCGGGGACTGCGCCACCCGAGCGCGCGGAGCCGGCCCCTTCCGGGCGCGCTTTCCCGCCACCTCTCCGCGCCCCGCCCCTTCCTGCCAGCGGTGCCGCGCGGGAGACGCGCGCTCTCAACGACCGTGCGGAATTGCGCGTGTTCCTGCAGGTGGTCTTCAGCCTAGAGAGAAGTGCAGTTCTAGTCCGCTGGCCAAGAAGGGGAGTTCTAGGCGGAAAGTTTCCGGCCGACGGCTCCGTTAGCTGAGCCAGCAAACCCTGGGCGTCGCTCACATACGCGTGCAGATAATCTCAACAGCCCTGTTGTTGGAGGTGTTTCCTACACCCAGGGGTTATGTGAACACTGGGTTTGTGTGTCTCTTTCTCCCCACCCTCACTGAAGGCTGGCAGCTGGAGTAAGTGGAATGATACAGCTTTTTTTTTTACTTGATTAATGACCACCAGAACGTTTTCAAAGTAACCACTATAACATTTTTCAATTTTACTTAAATGTTTATAAGGTAAACACTAGTTGATAGGATGGCCTTGCTAATAAATTGTGTGAACTATCAGAAAAAGGAGAAAGCTCACAGCACATAATTACCCCTGTGACAGGAAAGATCACAGCACAGCAGTCCTTTGTTTAATTAGCCACTAGTTGTTTGATTTGGGAAGTTTGTTTTCCAGCCTTGAAGAGCTCTGAGAGCAACCCTCCAGTCCAGCATTACAAGGAGGAGCCCGATAAACCAAACAGAAAAGGGGTGGGGTGGGGGGGAACCAGACACAGCTGCTTCACGGCTGCCTTTTGCTACCAGCTGGCAGCAATCAGGTTTTTTTTTTGTTTTTTCCTTTATCCTCATGAAAACCCTGAACCCCCTTACTTTCCTAGCACTTCTCTTTTCTTCTCTTGTGCAGTGCCCTTCCCACCCTTGGGAAGTAAAATAAACTTTTTACTTCCTTCTATGCTAATCTTTGTGTGGAGAGTTCTTTCTCAGCCTGAGCCACCCTGATACCGATGAGAGGCAACTATTTGATAATGAGTTTTAAATGTACTAATTAGTGTGTTTTGCAAACAACAAGCAGGCAATCTTTGGCATCAACAGTTGACTGACCACATAGGTGCTCTCAGAGTGTTGGGTGGGACTGTTCTTTAGGTGGGATTGTCCTGCGTGTTGCAGGGGGTTAGCATGCCTGAAGAAAGCCAACCAAATGCAACTTTCCCCGCCACCCACTACCAACCCAAAAAATGTCCCTATACATTATCAATCACCAACAAGATCCCAGGCTGAAAATATCCCAGATTATCCAGCTGTACGCTACCTCTGTGTTTATTTTCCTTGTGTTACTTAAGAAAAAAAGTTTTATTATTGGGTAATAGCTGTATATCCTTGTATTATTTTGAACCTGGTACATTTGTTCCAGCCAAATATCAGCTGATACAATGAAAGAGTAGGCTCCTCTGCTCACCTGGAGATTCCTCTTCCATTGCCTTCCTTGGAGTACCTTTGCTTGATAATAAGAGGGAGAGAATGGTTCCTTTTAAAGTGGCTACTCCATGAATGTCTGGTTCTCTCAGACAAACATCATTCATTCCTTCCCATGTCTACACATTGCCTTCTATATGTCAACAAGGAGCAAGACAGACAAGGCCCCTGTCTTCATAGAACTAATATTATAGCAGAGACACATAATACAAAAGTACCCGAACTAGATTATCTGCAGCTAATGACAAGTGCAATGATAGAAAATTAATCATTAAAGGGTTAGAGAGGGATTGGGTAGAGAATACTTTAGATTTGATTACTCGGCAAGACCTCATTGAGGAGGTCACTTTTCAGCTGAGACTTGAACACTGAAAAGAAACCAGCAATAGAAGATCTTGAGAAAGAGCATTCCAATCAGCAAGTGCTGGTTGGAGTGAATTTATGCCAGCAGGTACCACTGTGCTTGTGTCTATGAAAACAAAAAATAGGGAGGTTATTGACACTGAATCCTGTCTCATTCTAGGAAGAAATAATAGTTATTCGTGGACACATGAACTTATTGGGGAATTAAAAGCCCTTCTCATTAAGAGGTATATTTCTGTTAAAATTTTTGTTATCTTTTTCTGTTAAAAGCCCTTCTCCTTAAGAGGTGTATTTCTGTGAAAATTTTTACTTTTTTTTTTTTTGAGACAGAGTTTCACTCTATTCCCCAGGCTAAAGTGCTGTGGTATCATCATAGCTCACAGCAACCTCAAACTCTTGGGCGCAAGTGATCCTCCCCAGTAGCCAGGACTACAAGCACTCACCAATGCCTGGCTAATTTTTCTATTTTAAGTAGAGACAGGGTCTCATCCTTGCTCAGATTCCTGAGCTCAAACAATCCTCCTGTTTCAGCCACTCAGAGTGCCAGGATTACAGGCGTAAGCTACTGTGCCTGGCCCCCAAATATTTTACTTTTAGAACTCTTTAACAGTCATCAAAATTTGTAATACATTTGTTATTTCAATCAATTATGTATAAATAATAATTACAATGATCACTCAATCTAGAATGAATATTTGATGCCTAGAATTTGATTTTTTAATTTAAAAATGTTTAATATTGATCAACAAAGGTGAAAGGACAGGATTGCTCATAAACTATGTTAACAGAAAAAAATTAAGAGAAAGAGGAATAAATTCACAACACACAATTGCCCCTTTGAAGAAAAAACTTGCAGCATATAACTGCCCCTTTTTTTGATCTATGGCTTAACTTATGGTCTCCCAAGAGTTTGTTTTTATATAGCACTTGAAAAGATATGAGCAGACAGAAGGAGTGCAGGCCCTCAGTTCCTGCCAGACCACATTCCCAGGAAGCTGATAAGCCAGCCTCACAGAGGGGGCAGCACATGTAAAAACAAATGGAGCGACTTCACAGCAGCCTTCTGTTATCAGCTGGCAGCAATATCTATTCTTATTTTCTTCTTTATCCCAAAAAAACCCCCTCAACCCCTTTACCCTCAGAGTGCTAGTTCTTCTTTTCCTTCTTTCTTGCCATGCCCTTTCCTATGTCTCAGAAAGCAAAAGAAACTTTTTACTTCTTTCTATCCTAATCTTTGTATGAGAAATCTTTTTCCACTCACATTGTGAGCATCTACCGAGTTCCCTACCCTAACACCTGGAGACTCATTTTAACTTTTGTGCAAGTTGTTGCAAGGGGATTTTTCAATTGGTGTATGAGCACTATCTTGAAGAATCCTTGAAACAAATTGTGGCAAAGACAGAAAAAGATGATATTGATAATTGTAGATAGAAATATTTGGATGATGATGGATCCATTTCTCCTATTGAAGAGTCAGCAGCAGAGGATGAGGATGTAATATATATTGAACATGATGAATGTGATATCAAATTGGGAGTAGAAAGTTGTTTCATAATAAGTTATGATTTCCCAAGGAAGATCAATGTATACTTAGAAAAAGAGAATAGTTCTGAAGAAGTTGTTGTATCTATAAAAAGAGCTAAAAAAAAAAAAAAAACCCAAAAAGCATTGAGTGACAGAGAACACTACGGCTTGAAAAGGTGATGGGAACATGAAATTTTTTATTTATATTTTTATTTTTTTTGAGACAGAGCCTCAAGCTGTCGCCCTGGGTAGTGTGCAATGGCATCACAGCTCATAGCAACCTCTAACTCCTGGGCTGAAGCAATTCTCCTGCCTTTGCCTCCTAAGTAGCTGGGACTATAGGTGCCTGCCACAACACCTGGCTATGTTTTTTTGGTTGCAGCTGTCATTGTCTGGTGGGCCCGGCTGGATTCAAACTGGCCAGCTCAGGTGTATGTCGCTGGCGCCTTAGCTGCTTGAGCCACAGGCCATGAGCCAGGAAAGTGAATGTGAAAGACAGTAAACAATTTAGACAGGAAGTGACTTTTCACAGAAATAATTACAGATAATGTGGATATATACACTGGCCTGGTGGTGAAGAAATTCTTTAATCACATACTTTCTAAGGAATAAAAAGTTCAAGTACAACCATGATGAAGTTTATGAAAGAAACCCCTAAAAGTAATTACTAGAAAAAAAATTATAAAACACCAGAAAAATACATAGAAAAAGCTAAAAAAATTTTTTGAATAATAAACTAGAAGATCCTGTAGTAAAAAAAATAAAAGGGGGGGCACTCAAACTGTTTTAGTTCACTTAACTTTGTTATATAGTTTCCAGACTCCTGATCAGCTTGTTGGTTAGAGCTTTGCATTCAAAATGGACTCCAAGGGCAGTGCCTGTGGCTCAGTGAGTAGGGCACCTGCCCCATATAGTGAAGGGTTCAAACCCAGCCCCGGCCAAACTGCAAAAAAAAAAAAAAAAAAAAAAAAAAATAGGTGGGCCCTGTGACTGCGCCTGTAGTCCCAGCTACTGGGGAGGGAGGGCTGAGGCAAGAGAATCACCTAAGCCTAAGAGCTGGAGGTTGCTATGAGCTGTAACACCACAGCACTCTACCCAGGGTGATAAAGTAAGACTCTGTCTAAAAAAAAAAAAAAAAAAAAAAAAAAAAAAAGCTCAGCATCTGTGGCTCAGGTAGCTAAGGCACCAGCCACATACACCTAAGGTGGTGGGTTCAAATCCAGCCCAGGCCGCCAAACAACAATGATGGCTGCAACAAAAATATAGCCAGGCGTTGTGGTGGGCGCCTGTGGTCCCAGCTACTTGGGAGGCAGAGGCAAGAGACTCGCTTGAGCCCAGGAGTTGGAGGTTGCTGTGAGCTGTGATGCCATAGCGCTCTACCTAGGGGGACAGCTTGAGGCTCTGTCTCAAAAAAAAAAAAAAAAAAAGACTCCTAGGATAAGGTGACCAGACGTTCTGCTTTTGGCGGGACAGTCCCAATTTTTTAACAATTTGTACCGCGTCTGGCAGCGTTTTTAAAAAGTCCTGATTTTTGGAAAGAATGCACAACAATCTATGGAAGGGCTGGGCAACAGGAAGGGAATATACGGTTTTCAGCTGCTGAAAAGGTTAATGTAACTCCATTTGGGAATGAAGAGGTTAACGTAACTTCATTTGGAAATGAAAAGGCTAATGTAAACTCCCTACTCCCCTCCTGGGCAAAGTTGCCCAGGTGGACAGGCACCCTACTCCTTTGAGCCACAGGCACTGCCCTATACATAATTTTTTTTAATGTATTATATTTGCAAATTGTACTTATGTTGAAATTAAAAAATATATTACAATACTATTTTTGCATTCTATGAAAATTTTTGTTGCTCCAAATAGACCAAATTTTTAATCAAGAACACACCCCTCCTCCGCCCCACTCCCTCCCCACCCCCAGGCAATAGTGTCCTGCTTTACCAATGTTAAAATCGGGTTACCTTATCCTAGGAACTTGTTGTAAACACAAGGTCTCAGGTCTCACCCCAATCCTATTGAATCAGAACGGGTAATTTAAGAAGATTCTCAGGGGGTTCATATGCATATTATAGTTTGGTTTAGTGGCCACAAGAATCAACTGGGTGATGGTAGGGGTATGTCTGTCTCTTAAACTGGAAGGTTCTTAGCCCTTTCAGAAAGCTGCTGCCTTGGTGGTCTCCAGGGGATGGGTGTTCCCCAAGGTTCACTGGGGCATAGGACAATTAAATTAGAAAATAGTCTTCAGCTGCTGTCAAGACTACTGCTGTCATTGACTGCTGCTGTCATTATTACTCAGGGGCTAGTTAGGAGGAGTACAGCCTACAGCTGTTCACCCCTCAGGTAGATGGGTCTGCAAAACCCAGACTCCCTAAGGAGGAAATTGACTGGTACCCCAAGGTTGGGGGAAAGGCCCTGTAGCCCTGTATACTGCTGGGTCTCTACTTAGGGGGCTTGATTTTGAGCAGCTCATCTGCTTGTTTGATGTCAAAGCTGGGATCTTCAACATGCCTCTTGTGCTCTGGACAAGCAAGTGCTAAAATGCTGCCCTGTGGCCATAGGATGGGGACAGCTGACATTTACTTGGGCCTATAGGTGTTCCAAAGCACCTTCAACTTTTATCATATTTAATCATCATAATCTTATTTTTTTATTTATTTTTATTTATTTTTGGAGACAGCCTTCAAGCTGTCCCCCTGGGTAGAGTGCTGTGGCATCACAGCTCACAGCAACCTCCAACTCCTGGGCTCAAGCGAGTCTCCTGCCTCAGCCTCCCAAGAAGCTGGGACCACAGGCGCCTGCCACAACGCCCGGCTATTTTTTGGTTGCAGCCATCATTGTTGTTTGGCAGGCCCGGGCTGGATTCAACCCACTACCTTAGGTGTATGTGGCTG
>CAUYTI010114999.1:0-17320 GCA_963575145.1 Galago senegalensis | reverse complement strand
CCACAACACAAGTGAATGACAACAAGCTGAATCTGGGGAGAGCTGTAGTCACAGACTACCTAGACTAACTCTAAGAACAGTCAGAAGCCTTTGGCTAAGGGTTCCCTATCTGCACAGTATCCCCAGGTCAAGGTCCATGTGAGCACAGAAGAGCAGTCACAGGGAGGGAGGCTCCCTGAGGCCAACATTTCAGAACAAGATGAATCAATGTTTTTTCCATTTATTTTGACAATGAAGTGCTTTTATTGTATTTCGGAAGTGGGTTCTTATGTGTGTAAGAAAAAGTTATATTGCACAATATGTGTTAGAAGGTTTTCCTAGAGCAGTTTTATGTACAGTATATCATTTTAATTTTTATATGTGCATGCCTAAAATACAAATTTCTGTGTACATGAATGCATGCAAATAGCCAATATCAAAAGATAACAAATTAAAATATATGTTAGTATACTTAGCCACATATTATCAAAGTAGTTTCGGAGAAAAAAATGATCCAGACCATTTTTAGGTCTCAAGAATTCAGGAAATGCTATCATTTTCATCCCTACGTGTTTTTGTAGAATTACATATAAACAACACCATACTGATGAGGGAACATTTTGTGTTTAAAGACTTTTAGAAAAAGAGAGCTACAAATCTCTCTCCACATTCCATTCCTAAAAAAATACCTCAAAACTTTTGCCTGAGGAAACTATTTTCTGTAATAACATGAATTCCTCAGATAGCAGCAAAAGCCCATTTCCTGCTGTTAGGCTCTCAATGGAAAGGAGATGAATAATTTTTCTTCATATCTTTGAGCAATGTTGAAATTATTCCCCAATCTTCTCTGTTTCACACTAAATAATTCCTCACTCCCTGAGCACTTCTTCAAGGGTGTTACTTGAAATTATCGTTGTTGATCTCTATTGCACCCACTTCAGAGTTTCTTTATGAGTTATAGAAACCTAGACTCAAAAATTTAATAAGAGTAAAACTCGGATTTCACATTTTTCATAGTCTTATTTGTAGATTCCAATCTTCTAGTTATAAAAAATAAAAATAAAAGAAAGAATTTGAGAAAATAGCAACGCTACATCCTGGAACTTATTTTCTGACAAAGTCTGCCCATGTTTACCACTGCCCTCAAAGGCTCCTGTCACCTCCCCCTCCCTACTCCCACGATCCTCCGTTTCCACAAATGTGCAATGTTTTGTACACTGGAATCTCTAGGCACTATTAATACCACTGTGGGATAGGGGCCTGGGAGGCTTTTTAAATAAAGTGAGAGAGCCCCAGAGCTCTGCGTTGAGTTAAGCCAGAATTCTGTTGCAAAGAACAATCCCGATTTCTCTAGTAGACAGAGGGGAATGGTTTTAATTGGATTAATAATGTGACCCTTGGGCCCCACAAAGATCTATAATGCTTAATTAGATAAAATTTTACCTAACTAAAAGGATTTGCTAACAAGATGTGATTTTTATTTTAAGATCCCTAGAACGAAAGGGGTTGTCAGAGCAGTATCTCTTAGTCACATTGTGGGCTATGGGATTTATATTCTATTGTCTGATCACAAGCTCCTTTAGACTTGTGCAGGATGAGCTAGGCATTCTCTTCTCAATATGAACTGATGAATAGTTGTATAAATAATCACTCAATAGCATTTAATAACAATGTTATGTAATAATATGTTGTATTCATTCTAATACAGAAAACACTCTGTGCTCCTTAGGGAAAGGCAGTGGTTTGCATAGTGAAGAGTTCTGGAGGCCCTTGCAGTTAGACGGCCTGAGTTTGAGTCTTGTACCTCCATATATTAGCCCTGCATCCTTGGACTAATTAAGCTCATATGCCTTAATTTTCTTACATGTAAGATAGAAATACAATACTTTCCCAAAAGGTTATTGGAAAGATCACTTAATCTTGGATATGATAGTAGTTCATTAAATTATAATTATGATTATTAATAATCAGCATGATCATTGTTTGAACTTGTAACTTTTTTCTTTACACATACTAGAGTCCTTTGCCAAAACTTGACCCCTCCTCTTCCTTTCTTGTAATATGGTAATCACTTCATTTATGATTAAAAGCTGAGTTACATACAGAAAAGTGCTGAAAGTAGTAAGCAACTCGAAATCATGTGATTAGAGAGAATATGACTATATCAAATCCAAAAACATTCATACATAATTCCCTCTAAAGTATGGTTAAACATGCAGACAAAAACTTCAGTTGAAATGAAATCTTTAACCCCCAGTATGAGAGTAGGCACCAAAATCTCTTTTTAGGAGAAGAGAAAGAAACAGAGGCAGGTGGGAATGAATAAGGACAAACTTCCTTTACTTGGCATCTGTGTTCCCTTTGCAATTCCTGAAGAAAATATCCAGAGGTTTCTTCCTTCAGAAGCTTGAGATAGGCAGAGAGGCCCAGACAGGCCAAATATTATGGTCATCAAAATGAACATGGAAACCCTGACAGTAGTAACAGAGATCCAGATTCCCCCCATGTGGAATGTAGAGAGAGGTTAGGCGTTAGGAAGATGGTCCTTTACACACAAATACTCCTGAGGGGAAAGCTTATCATTCCTTCCTGCATTATTTTGACTGGCTTTATTCACATACCTGCTTTCCTTGAGATTTAGCTGGATGTCTATGAATAGCAAGTTTAATATGAGGGAGAAAGAGGAGTGGAGTCCATACCTTTTTATTGAACTCACTCTGTGATAGCGACATTAGCTAGACAATGCAAGGGATAATAAAATGAGTACATTTTGACCATCAAGGAATATTCACTTTAATAAAGAAGATAGAGAAATTGAGCACAAATAAAAACATGACATGTACAGAAAGATATAACGTGTTATAGGAGACATACTCAGTGCTTTCTGTGGCCAGTGGTGGGGAAGGATCATGGACAGGTCAGGATCAAGGAATATTTTACCACCCAGTGGGAGGTGAGACACAAGAGAAAAATAAATTCATAGTTTAAGTTTTACTTGAGAAGTCACAACTGACCACCTGCAGATATACTTATTTGCTTAACACAATATAAATTTTTTTAAATGTAGTATATGGCAATTTTTTTTAAATCTAAAAATTTCTTTTCCAAAAATTCCTGTTTCTAGCTTTTCTTTAAAAATCAGGAGGTCTGCACAGACTGGCCTTCATGATCTGTAGTAGTTCTTGAGAGGCTGCCAAGAACCAAGCCAGACATTGTGCTCCGCAGAGCCTAAACCCAGATCCCTGTGCCGACTGCATACATTCGGGTGACCTGTCTCATCTTGTACACATTTCAATTTAAGATTCTTCTTACCCATGGGTTGGTTATTCAGAATATTTAAGATCTCTTTTTGCTCTCTGCCTAATTGTATAAAATGGAAGAAATTTGTGTTAAATATATTTAAGAGAAAATAAGAATATTGCACATGAAACTTATAAATAAAATTTTTAAAAACTTAAAAAAAACTTTTGAAGTCTATTGGGGTCTGGGTGAAGAGTAGTCAGGGTTAAGACTATTTATTTCTGGTCTTAAGGAGAACCTGCAGACCAGTGGCCAAGAGTCCATGGGCAAAAATTAGAAATAAAGTAACTCTCTAGAAATCCTCAAAAAGAAAGGCCCAACACCTTTTGAAAAATCTAACTGAGGTCACCCAGAGGTCTTTAGGTTTCCATGGAGAGCACAAGTGGAGGGGAGGCACTGTATGCTAAGAACTCTCCACCTCTGAATCTGGGGGCCTCCTGGCATTGCAGCTAAGAAGCTCAGAGTGGAAAGCACCTCTCTCTGAGAGCCAATATACAATCAGCCCTCAGAAGGGGAGACCACTGACCTTCTCCACTCTTAGGATTGTCACTAACTTAAAAAAAAAATAAAACACAACTAATCTTGAGCTACAAGTAAGCCGAGAATGGGCAAAGAAAAATAACCTCTCGGGAAACTCATCAGCTAGAGAAGAAAAAGAAGCAGACCAGATCATGTTGCAATTAGTGGAAAAGAATTACTAAGGAGGAATGTGATGACTTGGATTAAAAAAAAAAACACTAATTAGCCTTTACAAAAACTGGATTGTGGTACATACAAAAAATAATCGCCAAAAGATTTTATAAAACCTTTGTACAATAAAAAATGGTTACCAAATTTAAAATTTTACCAATTGATAAAACTTGATAATTACTCTTGGAAGCTAAGCAAAGGCCTGTAGGGTTCATAGAATAAAGATTTCATAACATAGGGAAAAAATACAAAAAGATAGATATCAAGAGAGAGTTGGAGCATTAAACTGGGAGATAAAACATGCAGATCTTAGGAATCCCCAAAGGAGGAAAAGAGCAAAAATGAAGAACAGGACTTAAACAAGAAATTACTAAAAATCTAATTAGTTGAAAAACTACTTATGTATAGCTTGAACAAAATAGAGAAATCATGTTAAAATTTCTGAACAAACTCTTTTACCATCAATTTCTTTAGTTTAAATAATGCAGAATTCTCTTTCTATATAACACACTTTAATCTTCTTTTTATATTTTCTTTTCTACCATAGCTATCCATTTTTGAAAGTATTTTAAACTATTCAATTATAATTTTATTTTAGATCATTTTGTTTATGACGACATTTGCTTTAAATATTTAGTTGTATGTTGCTGGTGTACAGTGGTTTAAAATAGTTAATTTTTCTTCATAACATCGAACAGAGCTTATCTTTATCTTCCTTGGTACTTTTCTTCTTAAATGAACATGAACTGACAATAACACCTGTTCTTTTAAGATTAGCTCTGAAACTATTTGTTGCTTGAATGAGAAATTATAAATCAACAATTTAAAAAATGTATTGGTTACTTAAGTTTTTATTTTATCAGTTCAATATTGGTAGTTAACATTTTCTAGGAAATTGTTTTTCTATAGACTTTATATTGTTGCCTTTGTATTTAGAGGAATACAAATTAAAATAATAGAAGATACTACTTTACACGTACTATAAGATCAACACCTTAAGTATTAACTCAAATTGTTGCAGAGATTTCAGGTGATAATGATATTGTCCATTGTCATTTTAGAAAGCAGACTGGCAATATTTCTTCAATGTAAAAATATAGCAACTCCACATGTAAGCGTCTATTCCACAAAGAAATCTTGCCAATGTAAGGAAATAGACTCAGACATACACATAGAGAACATTGATTAACGTTTTGTTTCAAGTGGGGAAAAATGTATTGAGAGAATGATTAAGTAAATTAAACAACATAATATCCATGGAATATAACACATCTATTGAAAAGTATGTGTTTGACTTATACTAGTTGATTTAAAAGGATTATCATGATATATTTTAAGGGTGAAAGATGCTGAGAAATGTTTTTTTTTAGTACCAGTGCTGCAAAAAGCATGCATTAAGGTACATTAGATATGCAAGAAATTTATAAGAAAAAATTCTGTGAGGGCAAGTGAGGCAGTTGCTGGAGAAGTTTGGGGAACTCTTCACGAAGAAGAGAGGGAACAAGGAAGGTCTGATGAAAGAGACTTTCACTACAGTGCAGTTCTAACAAACTTGGCAACAACTAGGGAGTCCTCTAGTCAAAATTGTCTGCCAAGATTCTGTGCTTTGCAGAAATGAACTTGCCAGAGTTGACTTGCCACTTCCAATCACTGGCTGGGTGTAAACTCTAAGCCTTCATGGCAATAGAATGGAGGATTTCAGAGTTCAATAGCAGTGACCACAAGTCCATCAGGTGCCCTGTCATTAGAGATCAAGAGGCACATTTTATGACCATAACAAATTTTAAGATCATTTCTTTCAGCATGGAATAATAATGGTGAATATATTGGAATATATGTAATCATGTAATATGTAATACATGTAATATATGTAATATATTGGAATATATGTAATCATTGATTACATTTTTTCTTGAAAGAGGTGTGAAGGGAAGAGAGAAAAAGAGAAGAAAAATAGAAATGTTTATATAAATGATTAATTTATATAAAATATTCTATTAATTTAAATTACTTTTGATATCTTAAAATATAAATTAATACATGTAATAATATTTTAAGATGACAATTGTCCCTAATTGATCTCTTAAATTCAAAGCAATCCATATCAAAACTGCAGCATACTTTTTTCATAGGAATTCATATGCTAATTCTAAAATTTGCATGAAAATGCAAAAAAACAACTGTGTTATTCCAAATTACACTGGATATTATAGGTCTCTTACCTAGTATTAAAAACTCCTATTACTTGAATAAAACTTAAGAAAATGACATACAGTTTAGAAATTGTGAGAAACATAACTGAGAAAGAGTTTGTATCCAAAATATATAAAACATTCTTGAAACTGAAAAATAAGAAAACAATAAGACAAGACAAAATATTTAAGTAGCCATGTCACACGGAAGATAGATCTATGGATGAAAAACAAGTAGTTAAAAGGATTTCAGAAACCCTAGTGCAAGAACAGAGAGAAAGCTTATCTTCTGCTCCCTCGGAAAGTTAGCTGAAACAACCGTTAATGGACAGGTAACAGGAGAATACGACATACAAATTTATTAATATGTATGTGAACACAAGATTCCTGAAAATATGCAACAAAAAGGACCAGATGGCTGAGGTTAAATACCCTCCTGACAGAGGAAAGGGAAGTGTTGGGGTCAGGGGGACTGTAAGTAATTTTAGAGAAATAGTAAATGATTTTTAGGGGCAGTGAATGGTCCCAAAGAACACTGGCCTGGAACAAGTTTCTCCAATCTCCAAAGGAGGGAAGAAGGTAAAGGACAGTCCTTCACTGTGAGCAAAGGTTGTCTTATGTAGGTAGAGTCTCCCAGGCAATCTCTTGGAGCTGACCTCAGAAGAATACATGAAAAGTCAGTCTGTGCCTGCTAACTTTTAGTCTCTTCTCTTCTCCAATGGTTGATCTTTCCCAGTTATTTGATGATATTCCTAGGGAGGAAATCTAGGTAAGAAAATTGCACAGTCGCTTCTGGTGCTTTGTGAAAGAAAAAGGATCAGAGAGACAGGGGGTAAGGGAAGATCAGAGAGAGACCTTGGCTCTGAGGTTTATTTCTGAGGCCTTTTAATTTCCTTTAATTCAAAGCACTCAGCATGCTAAAGCACTGTATTTGGGGATATTGTTTTCTCAATGATAGTCACTAGGAAAATATAAATTAAAACCACAACATGGTAGCACACACATCAGAATGTCTTCAACAAACTGACCACAAAACAGTGTTTGTGAGGCTATAGAATACCTGGATCAAAACTTTTGTAAACTACTGGTTGGAATGTAAAATGGTACAACCATTTTGGACAAATGTCTGAAAACACAGAGACCTAGCTATTCCACTTCTGTGTATTTAGGAAGAACAAAAACACGTGTTCACAGACAGACGTATATCCAAATGCCCATAGCAACTTATTTGTAATAATCAAACATTGACTATAATCCAAATGTCCACCAGCGAGTTACTGGATGAACATACTATGATGTGTCCTTACTACTCTATACTATTCAGGAATAAATGAAATTAACTATTGTTGAGTAAAACAACATGGATGAATCTTGGAATGATTATGTTGAGGGAAGGAAGTCAGACAGAAGTAGAGTCTACACTACATGTTTTCATTGATAAAATCTTCTAATCTATGCAAACTAATCTAGAGTGACAGAATGTAGAATGGGCAAGGGAGACAGATTATAGAACAATATAAGGAAACTTTTGGGGGTGATGGATATAGTCATTATCTTGACTGTGGTGTTAGTTTCATGGGTATATAGAGACATCAAAAATTTTCAAATGATATACTTTATGCACAATCTACGAGATGTCAACTATATATCAATAAAAATGGTTGAAAGTACATATAATAAAACAAGTATAATGTAATTTATTCAGAATATTACATATGTATGTGCATGTAGGTATATAAACGTAAGAACAACCACAAAACGAAGGTCTATGGATAGCAGTTAGTGACTATCTTATGCAAGTGGAATTTTAGAAAATTTTACTAACTTCCTTATGTTTTTATATACAAATAATTATTCTTACAGATATCAATACTATTAAAAATCTATATTTATTGTGAGGAAAGGGAGACCTTTGAGTGATGAAATGACAAATAAACCACTACACTATATTACACATCTATTAATGGGGCGGGCATTAATTACAGGTTATTTAATGTAATTGAATCTATCCTTTACCATCCTAAAGTGGAATTATTAGTCCCACTTTTCTGGTAACAAGAATCCGCTAGGCAAATTGCCTAACAACAAATTTAGAGATTTGGGGCCTAGAATTTATATGCACAAGTGAGTGATTCCAAAGTTTTGTGCTCTTTTCCTTATTCATTATTTCACTTCTTTAAGAAAGTGGTTGCCTTATATTCTAACAACAGTTCATAATAATAACAGTATTGTTAATAATAACATACTATTATTAATAATAACAAACATTAAATAGCAAATATTTTTCTAATTCTTAAATGCATTAACTCAGCCAATCCTCATGATAGCCCTGTAATAAATGCTAAAATCATCCACATTGCATAAATAAGGAAACCAAGACAGAGAATGGGGAATGTCTTTGGAGAATGTCTTTTCCCCAAATCCTCAACCACTAAATGATGGAACAATATTGTAAACAGTAAAGGCAGCCTTCTTGTTAGGTATCAGAGAGGTTGTGAAGACTTCAGAGCAGGGGCAACCATGATTCAAGCTTTGCACCAGGAATGTTCATCTTACATTGATATCAGACAAAACAGAGACAAGAAAGAGAAAAGCTGAAGCTTCATCATCAAGTAAATCTTAGGCCCTTGTTTCTTATCATGCTCAAGCTTGGAAATCACCTTCCTTCCTGCAACCTGAGGTGGATCTAATGGGAGCACTGTTGATGTCACTCTAATAGAAGCCAGTTACTCCCCACATTCTCAAACATCCAAACCTACTTTTCATGCCAAAAACAGATGGCAACGCCTATACAGTCTTCTCAGAAGAAACCTTCAAGTCTGGTGACTGCTGATCTCAAGGAAGAGCCTGGCTGAGTATCAACCCACCTCTGTGAGGAGCAGAAAAAGACACCCCTTTTCTCCATCCAGCACTCTGCCTACCTGGCTGGGCTGGGAGTCATTTATTTCTTAATTGCTCCACCTATTAATGAGTCAAAGGGAAAAAACCAGCTGGGTGGGTGACGCCTGTGGCTCAGTAGATAGGGCGCCAGCCCCAAATACCAATATAGCAAGTGTGGCAGGTTGAAACCCAGCCCCAGCCAAACTGCAACCAAAAAGTAGCCAGGCATTGTGGCAGGTGCCTGCAGTCCCAGCTACTCAGGAGGCTGAGGCAAGAGAATCACCTAAGCCCAGGAGTTGGAGGGTGCTGTGAGCTGTGACGTCACAGCACTCTACCGAAGGTGAGAAAGTGAGACTCTGTCTCTAAAAAAAAAAAAACAAACCAGCGGGGCGAGTTTCTTGCCTGAGTTTATCGCAAGGAGACAGGCAGGCAGCATTTTCAGAGCCATAGGATGCACTGTATCTCTAAAATCATCTAAGTGTTCTTTCCCCAAGTTTGACAATGAAGAAACAAACTCCAAAATGGCAGTGTCAGTGGGCACATTCAGTCTGTCTCAGACTCAGGATTGGAAGCCAGTTGTTAATTTATAATCCAAAAAGCATTCTGCTGTGTAATATAGGTAAGACAGACAAGGACCAAGAAACCCACTTCATGAAGTAAGGGTCTTACCGTAACCTCTGTTCTTATCCGTTTTAAAGATACGTTTTGGTTAATAAAAATGTGTCTACTCACTCCCCCCCGCTTTTTTTTTGCAGTTTTTGGCCGGGGCCAGGTTTGAACCCACCACCTCCGGTATATGGGGCCAGTGCCCTACTCCTTTGAGCCACAGGTGCCGCCCTACCTACTTCCCCTTTTATCTGATTGGAATTAAAATTATGTAGCTCAGGCATAATTTCCATTTGCCAGAATATGAAAAAAAAGGGGGGGTGGAAATTAGTTAGAAAAAAAAAGCTTGAAGAGTATATAAAAGGGCAACAGGCATTCTGGGCAGAGGGAAGGTGCACAGAGCTATCAGCTCAGCCCTCTGTTTATGGGGCTGTAGGCTTCCTTCAGCCCCCACTGGGATTCGTACAGCAAATACTGGTTTGACAATTCTTTTCCTCCAGGTATTTTCTAAGCATTGTTTACAGCAGCAAGTTAGACATAATCTCCAATCAAAGAGCTTCTAATAAAGACTTCAAAAAATAAATTCATCAAATAGATAAATAAGGCACTTTCAGAACATGACAAGGTTGATGAAAAAAAGTATTACAGGATTTAAAGTGACCGGAGTGGCTCCTTTTAAGCTTGCGGTCAACCGCCACTGTGAGAAGCCTGGCCAGGAATGGGGCACACAGCAGGCATTACCTGGGCGTGGGGCAGCTGCGTAACGAAGCGTTTGAGCTGAACAACTTTCTTCTGATTCACGTGAAGATTTAATGATCTTTAAACGCAAACCTAGGGAATAACAGGAGATGGTTCTAACCTTATCAATGCAGGAATCAGTAGATTTGGACACTGATACAAGACCTGCTTGCACCCTGTCTATCAGCGTTAAATTGTAATCGCTAAGGTCTTCCGGCTTGAAACACCGTCTATACAGCGAGGGTTGCACTTCTCCAACTTGATATCTCCAATCAGTCTCCTGCGTGGTATCTCAAACTTCCTGCACTAAAAATTGAGGTGCCAATATCCCTCTCTTCTCATCCCAATATTCATCTCTCCTATTCCTGTGGCTCTTCCCTCTAAGTAACTGGGATCCCGTTCTGTGGTAATTTGGGCAAATGAAACACTGGGCCTCGTCCTGACTTCTTTCCTTCTCTTTCATCTTACATCTAATTCATCAACCCATGTTTTTCACTTAATTGTCAAAATATAAACTAGGATCCGACCATGTCACTTCACACCAGCACACTGCTATCCTTCAGACGTGCAGATCCCTGCTGTCATCCTACCTGGTGACATGCCTTCCTGCCCCCACTACCGTCTTTTCTTAACTCAACCAAATGCAGCGTCCCTGTTGACATGGGCACCAGAGCGTGTTACTCTCTACTCAGGGCAGTTCTGATGAGCTCCCGGCTCCCTCTGAATAAAAGCCAGACCCCTCGCAGCACTGTCACCTACAAAAGCCTAAGTAAGGAAGCCTTCCCTCTTCCTGCCCTCACCTTCATGTCCTTTCTAACTTCATCTCCTTCTCTACTCTGTTCACCAGGCTGCCCGAGGGACAATCTGAGCTCCCTAGGCATGTTCCGCCTCAGGCCTTCTCTCTCCGGGTTTCCTGGGAGGTGCACCAGCCTCATTCCCTCCGGTCCTTTGGGCAATCTGTAATCAGCTTCCTAATAAGGCCTTCCTGACCACTTACCTCAAATCTGTCTCCCCCAAGTTTCATATCCCCCCAGCTGCCTCATTGTTCCCCCGTATCTTTGTAACAACTAATGGAGTTTACCTTTCACTTCCTCACAATGCTTTTAATCCATCTTTTCCATCAGAATGAAAACTCCAGGAGAACAAAACGTTTGTCCCTTTTGTTCACTGTTGTATGTAAATGTCTTTAAGTGATATCAGCTATATAAAAGTTGTTTAATAAATATTTGTTAAATGAATGAATAATCAAATGAATAGATGGTTATAGCTAAGGAAATTTCATTAAAAGGAAAATATAGCTCAATAAGTCTGATAATTTATTAAGTTTCTATTTGATATCTGTTATCAGGAGATAGTCTTTAATAAAAAATACAACTGCTTCCCCCGAATTTCCAGTATTTTCCTCCCTGGGACCCAAGGGCTGGTCTCTACACAACTCTCGTACCTACCACACACCTTATTATGTGCTTCCATTAATGGAAAGAATATAGCTAGTATTTTATTTTACACAAAGGTCAGAAAATTCAAAGCAATGGTTGCCATACCAACTACAGCTCGGCCCCTCAGCTCATATGAATTTTTGCTATTACTCATATCTGCTCTTAACTTTTATGCCTTAAAATATATAAAGGCAATTTGTCTGCCTTACTGCTGCTGTGGGATCTGTCTACAATTTATGCTTCAGGGCTCACCACAGGACTATGACATAACAGAACCCACAGGCTCTCTCTTTCTTTGGCGAGGAGCAATAGAAAGCATTGCCCTCCCTACTGAAGTCCACCCATAAAAGAGACCATTGGCTTCTTAAACTTGCTGCTCCAGATTTGACAGGGGAGAAAAACTAAAATCCTTTTACACTCCACATCTGCCTCAGTTCCCCCCAAACCCTGAGTTTTCTTAAGGGGCCTTCTCCTCATATAGGGGATGCTCCTTTGTATCCATTTTATGAGACTCCAGGCACAAAACCTCAACTCTAATCTTCCAATTCGTATGGAAATGCGAGCCACACAGATTCATCTATCTCAGGGAAATTACTTGTTGAGAGCTGTCTGTTAGAAGAAACAATGTCATCCTCACTTATGAGGACCTTCATGGAATGAACTTTTAAAGGCAGCAACATTTCACGACATTAATATGTTTCTGCCATCACCATAAAAAACCTGAGTACCTAAAGCTCTGGGGCCCTTTTGTGTATTGCAATAACATCAATTTTCTACAAGTTATATCCATCAGATTGTATCTAATTAGACTAAACTAAAATTCACCAAGGTCTATGGCAGCCAGACAACCAAGTGGACACCAAGAAAGATGCTCTGCCCTTGAGAAAACACAAGCATAGGGCTCAGCAAACGGGTCCCCAGGGCTGCTGGGAGAAGAAAGAACAGGTAACATGGAAAGACTCAGTTGTTTCCTAAAAATGAACTGTAAATTTTGTTTTTTATTTTGAAAAGTATGTGTTGGTTGTGAAACAAGGAACTGTACAAAGGTTTGCATGACAAGTGTCTTTCCTAAGCTGGGTTATGTGCCCAGCTCTGCCTCCAGGCCCCAGCCAGAGCCTGGGGACGGGAATCACTATTCTCACCTTTCATATTCCCTTACTGAGTTACTTTATGCTTGCTCAAGTAACAAAGGAATAAAGCTATAAATAGATTTTAAGCAGACCTGAAATTTATTTATATTTTCCTTAGGATAATTGATTGTGCCTCATCACCCCCCTTCTTCTCTTTCAGATTAGTTGAAACGTTGAATGCAAAAATAACTTTTTAAACTTAAATTGCTTATTCTATTGTGGTTTAGGTTGTTAATAGAATTAATATGATACCTTTGATTTATAATTTACTATTTATAATGAGAAGATTTCATATACAAGTATACTTTAAAGTTAATTCTGTAGGAATTTGGTTCATTTGACTGGTATATTTACACACAAACATACACAGAGACAGTGCCAAAAATGTATACACTTTTTAAAAATGGGGAAAAAACTATTAAAATTGTAATACTCAAGTCACATTTGACTTCTGCAATCACAAGATATATAAGATACAAAATGCAAAATAACAAACATTATTGGCATATATTGAGTATATATACATAGAGAGAGAGAGAAAAGAAAAACATGTTTTGTTAAATTTTAGCATCTTACATATTTTTGTTTTCTTTACAGAGCATTCAAATTCTAGGGCAATGATAATATTCTGTCTTTATTCCGATCATTTTAAGGGGAACATGCACTTTGAGATATTCCACCCTTAGTGATAATAAATTTAAAAACTATATATCAACTAGTAAAGCAGACTGTTTTAGTGGAAAATGATTGAATTTGAAGGGAGGAAAAATTATTTTCTATTCAGTTCTGCCGTTCCTAATAGAATGTGACTTTGAGCAAGTTACTTGATCTTCTGTCATTTTGAAAAAGTCTGGCCTGCTCCAAAACTTTGTTTATTCTTCTCTGGGAATTACATATGAAAGAGAAATCAAAGAGAAAATAAGAAAATTATAACAAAAATGACTACCACTAAATAAAGGAAAAAATAAAATGTGACAGGTGAGAAAAAGTAGAGAAAGCATAACTTACAAGAATAAATGTTTCAGTGGGTCTTTAAGATGGAAAGTCTGCATGTTCCCTCTGTTCCTCCTCCAAAAATGAATGACAAGAAAAATCTCCACGTTTTCTCTTTGAAACACCAATGTAGCAGCCGGTTGCTGCTGGAAGAGCAAGGGCAAGACCTTTACACTTACTGCATGTCTTATCTGCTGGGTACACTCCTGGGTCCTTCACACCTGCTGGCTCATTCTGCAAGGAGACCCAACTCTGAAATTACTGCATCAGGAAAACTTTGGGTGCTAGTTGTTTTTGTTTGTTTGTTGTTTTTCTCTTTTTCCAGTGGTTGTGTTATTACTATGGTGGCTAATGTTGTGTGTCAGCTTGACCGAGGGACCGTATGTCCAGAAATCTGGTCAAACATTATTCTGGGTATGTCCACAAAAGTACTGCTTGATGAGATTAACATGTAAATTGGTAAATGAGCCTCATCCATTCAGTTGCAGCCCTGAGTAAAAGGAAAAGGCTGACTTCTTTGTAATAAGCGGGAGCTCTTTCCATCTGTCCCCCAAAAGTGGAACATCAGCTTAGACACTTTCTGCGTCTCCAGCCTACAAAGTTTGGAAATAGAAGTATAGCACAGTCTCTCCTACCTTTCAAGCCCTTCTGACTTGGACTGGAACTAAAACCGGCTCTCTGGGGATCCGGCTTGCAGACCTGCCCTGAAGATCTCAGGCCTTGCCTTACATAACTGCGTGAGCCATTCCTTATAATAAACCACTTAATATGTACATATATATCTATTTGTTCTCTTTCTTTGGATATGTCTTACTATTAGTGATACAATTACCATTATTATGCTGCCAATAAAAATAATTTGACTTTATGGGTTAAATGTTTCTTTCCACTCAAAAATTCATATATTGAGTCCCTAACTCCCAATGTCATAGCATTTGGAGAAGGAAGTTAGGGGAAATAATCTGGGCTTATAATAGGTCATGAGGGTGGGGGCCCTTATATTGAGGTTAGTACACTTAGGAGAAGAGACACCAAAGAGTATTTCTCTATTTCTCTCTCTCTCTGTCCCTTCCCTCTCCTCTCCCCCTGCTATATTCTCACATAAAGAAGAGGTATTAAAAAGACAGAAATCTATAAGTAAGGGGAGATACCCAACTAGGAACTGACCATTCTGACATAACTGTGAGACCAGACATTTCTGTTGTTTACCCAGTTGATGATATTTTGTTTTGGTGGCCCAGGCTCACTAATAAACCTGGATTTATATATTACTCTGTATTTTTTTCTCTATACATATACATGTGTTTATTTGGTTTCTACTTTTTGCCTTCACAAAATTAAAGAGACTTAAAATTTAATAACAATAAAAATGTTTAAGATAAGGACTAAACCTCGTAAAGAATGAACAAAGATAAATACACCTGGAAAAGAAATCAGATGATTACTGCGACAAAATGCTAAACAAAAATAATAATAATAATTCAAAAAAAAGTAACATTCACGTTGTCAGATAAAAGTATGTCTATCATAGAATGCTTTGACTCTGAGGTTCAGTATGGAGTCATCAGTTAACTTCTTTTTTTTTTTTTCCTAATGTCTCAAAAAGTAGACAACTAATATTTATAAATAAAAATAGAAGATAATTTCAACATAACAGATCATGCCAAATCTTATAGACACTAGAAAAAGAAGAAATACTTCAAAATCATTCTACTTCATCTGGATATACCTGATATTAAAATTGGAGAAAACACTCTGTATTTTTAAATATATTCATTATTGAATATTAGAGTTCCTTGAAAATTCTGTGAAATAGATATTTTATTCTTCTCCAGGAATGAAGAAACTGAGACATGTAATATCCGGCCACACAGAAGCCAACTTAATATCCAGGCAGTTTAATATGTGTACCATAGAAATGTTTAAAATGGAGTTCACATAAATAATATTTTAAGAAATTACTTTAGTATTCTGGGTTGCACATTTCTTATACCTGCATAATCTTAGTGTCAATCAAAATAAGCCAATATTCCATTTATATTTAGCAGAAGCATAATCTTTCCCACCTTCCTGATTGTGTATATCTGATGTTATTAATGATGAATGACACTCCTATATTCTCTTATCTATCATTCTAACAGTTACAGAGCAAGTTCCACTCTTTATAAAGCATCTGAGATGTTGATCACATAATGAATTTTCAGATTATTCATCACGTGCAGGAAAAATTCATGAACTATAGAGGAATGTAGCAAAGCCCAGGGGTCTCTCTAAGTATTGAGTAAAAGCAAAAGAGCAAGATATAGAAATATAGCCTTTATTCAGGATCTGAGTGATTGTTAATGAAGGGAGGAATATGAGTTTGCAACTTAAAGATGTTATTTCCCAATCTTATAAATCACTTTATTTTTCAATTTAATAGTCTATAGAAGTAGATCATATAACATCATGGCTATTAATAGACAGAGCTGACTTAGAGAATAAGTGGACTTTTTATCAGATTTTTACAAAATAATGATTATAATTATGTCTAAAGCGAAAATATCCAACTTCAACATAAAAATTAGGGATGATCAGAAAAGCACAAAACAGAAATTAACATCTATAATTTCAAACTAGAAATAGCTTATTAGCATTTTGGGTACAATATATTTTCTTTAATATATTTTATTACATATGTTATATACACACAAGCAGACTTCACATGAGCCATAATCCTAATTATCCTCAACCTGCCTTCAACTTGTATAAAGAAGCAGGAGAGAGAGAGAGAGAGTTATCAAGAGTTCAGCAATCCTGTACTAAACATGTAGAGATATTTTTTCTTTATCATTATTCCCTCGGTAATATAGTATAACATCTATTTACACAGAATTTACACTACTAGGTATTATAAGTACTCTAGAGATGATTTAAAGTATCTGAGAGAATGTACATAGCATGTCTGCAAAATCCTATGCCATGTTGTAAGAGAGACTGGAGCCTCTGCAGGTTTTGGTATTTGTGGGGTTCCTGGAACCAACCTCCCACAGACACCAAGGAAGAACTGCACTTCCCTGCCACCTTGTTTCCTCACTTGGCACAAGCATCTCCCCACATTTTTCTGGCCACAAGAGAAGCACTGATTCTCCCCTTCTCAGTTCCAGTATGAAAAATTCTATAAAAGCCTTTACTTAGCTTAATGTAGGTCATGTGTCTGCCTCTGACCTAAATAGATGTGTCCAGAAGGGCGCATTTTTTTTTTTTTATTGAATGTTAACTATGTACATTGATACTCTTCTGGGGTACAGTGTGGGGTTTTCACATGCATTCTGAAATACTTCCATCAAACTGGTCAACACAGCCTTCATGTCATTTTCTCAGTTATTGCTTT
>CAUYTI010114998.1:0-14481 GCA_963575145.1 Galago senegalensis | reverse complement strand
ATATCATCCACAAAGTATTATTACCAAAAGAACCTAATCAAGATTATACATTTTTATGTAGGAAAAGATATATTTATTTAGGGGGCACCTGTGGCTCAACATAGTAGGGTGCCGGCCCCATATGCCAGAGGTGGCAGGTTCAAACCTGGCCCTGGCCAAAAAACTGCAAAAAAATATATATATATGTGTGTGTGTGTGTGTGTGTGTGTGTAAAATTTAAAAAAAAAAAAAACAAAGAAAGCTTTTCTGGACCCCACTTCTCTTCTAGTTGGTGCATTGTCTTTCTTTGTACTAAATTCTTTGAAAGAATTCATGTGTAAACACTGGCTTCAATTCCTCTCTTTTCAGGCTTCCCTTAAACAACTTTTAGTCAGACTTTCAACCCCAACCTGCCACCAAAACTGTTCTCAAAGTCACCAATGAGTCCTGCACATTGCTAAAAAAGCACACTTGGTACATCAGTAGCATTGAAATTTGACCATACCTTCTTGTATCCTTTCTTCACTCAGGCTCCAACAGCATAATCCTTGGTTTTTCTCCTCACTGTTAATTCATTCCTAGGCATTCCTTTTGCCCAATCCTCTCTCCTGGGCCTTGCCCAGCTCCCATCTATACTCATCATAGGTTTTAAAAGAATCATTTTGCTTTACTAAGTTCAATTGGGCCACTCAGAGGCTTTATCTGTCCTACAAAGCTCTATGTGATCTAAACCCCTGCACATTGATCCTTTGACTCCAATTCCTAATATGTCTAATATTTTCCTTTTATTCAGTCTTTTCAGGCATGTAGGTCTCCTTGCTGGTCCTAGTATATCCCAGATAATGAGCTGAAATAATACCACAGATAATTCACAGGTCTTTATGTCTGTAGCTCCCAGGCATCCTATCTGCAAATGTTAGTTTTTCTTCATCTTATTCTAACAGAACACTTCTTTTCTTAAAATGCCTGATGGATTGATAGAGAGAGTTTTAGAGTTAAAAAACTTTCAATCATCATTCATTAGTTCATTAATCATTGAGGGTCAAATCCTTGGTGGGTGCTGATGTAAGAAACAAAGTTCTTCCCTCCAAGTCAAATGAGGAGAAATAAACACATACGAAAGCAATCAAAGCACAAAGTGGTGGATATAAACAGATTTCTCCTGAACTCTAGTCATATCCCCAGAAAAAGAGGACTTTAATTTGGTTGAGGAGTGTCAGGTGTGACTCTCCAGAGACAGTCATGTCTCAGGAATTTAAATCTCCTTTCCACTCCTGCCACTTAGTGACCTTAGGCATCCTGCAGAAAACCTCTGACATCAGTTTGCTCATTTGTAAATTTGGGATGACAATGCATGCCCTACAAACTTGTCCTGAGTGTCAATAGAGATGATTATGCTCATTAAAGTGCCAGGAGAGTGCTACCTACAGTTACTATCCTTCCCTGGCCTCTTGCCCACCACTATCCACAAGAAGCAAGTACTTTAGAAAGAGTAGTATCTGTTCATACAGCTTCAAGCATTTGAAGAAATGAATTCATTTGCTCACTGCCTAGAGTTCAATATCTTGAAAAACTTAAGTGCTTTTTATTTTTGTTCTAAGCCTTATGCATTGTTTTGAGGAAATGAATCATATTTTTTGAGGGCAGTGCTATCACGTTCATCTGTACAAGCCCAGTCAATATGCATTGATTTGTGCTCTAATATTCATGAAACAATGGTTCTGTTCAAAAGCAATCCTCTGTATTTAGGTCTATTTCATGCTGCAAATGAACAACTAATAAAGCTGTAGTTAATATCAGCTACATCAGAGAGAACACTAATGCAACATCCTGATTGACTGCAAGGAGCCCTAGGAAAAACACAGTTCGTGTGAAATTCTCAAAGTAATTAATTTCTCCCTATAACACTTTTCTGGAACCCACTGTGTGTAGATGGATGAACACGGTCATACTGGAAAACACAAAAGAATTTCTTAAGATTCCTGCACTTGACTTTATAATCAAACACAGAACTTGCTTCAGGTTTCCTCCTATAAAATGCCAAATATCTTCAGCTTCCTTGTAAGATAGCTAATAAGGACAAAAATCCTTATGAATTTGAATAAATTTATTTTTGGGGTGGTTTTAAAAAAATGATCACAAATTCTTTGATACTTCCCCCATCAAGAGGTGAGGTGTATATCATTTCCCCTTGAATGAGAGCATGCCTATACCTGCTTTGATCAATGGAATAGAACAGACGAAGTATTCTGTGATTTCCTATGCTAAGTTACAAAAGCCCACGCAGCTTTTCCTGGCTCTTTCTGAACTCTAATTCTCATGATGCTCTCTCTACAGTCACTCCTTTTAGAACTCAACCATCACATTACGAGAAGCCCAGTCCACACGGAAAGGCCATGTGTGTGCATTTTTATCAACAGATCCAGCTGAAACTAACCTTTGCATCACCCTGGCCTATATGTCAGACATGTGAGTGAAGAGGTTTCCAAATAATTCAAACCTCCATTCACTTGCACCAGCACTGAACCATTTGAGTCTTCCCAGCTGAGGCTTCAGACTTCATTCATGCAATAGAGACAAACCATCCCCACTGTACCGTCTGAATTCCTGACCCATGGTTGTTATTTTATACAACTACATATTTGTTTTATAGCAGTAAAGAAGAAGAAATGGCAATACACAAATGCCATAAATTTATCAATGAAAGTATCTAACATTTAGGTAATCAAAAGGAATGAATGTGCTTCTTTCAGAGTTCACATGAACAGATAGGAAGGTTTCTAGAAATAGACAGTTATCCTTAAGCCTCTAGTAAAAGTTTTCAATGAGATGCTGGGACTACTGATTATTTTTTCTCTACATCCCCTGGGATACTCTCACAACATCTTAACTGTATTTTCTAACTTACCAGTCAAGTCAGAAAGACAAACTAATCAACTGTTTTTGACTGTCTTATGTTGGTCACAGTCTTATCCCTCTTCATATGACAGAGATAAATTGAAAAACAAAAATGAAAGCCAGGCATGGGGGCTCACGTCTATAATCCCAGCACTCTGTGAGGCCGAGGCCAGTAGATTGCTTGACTTCAAGACCAGCTTTTGCAACAGTGAGACTGTCTCTAAAAAATAGCTGGGTCTATTTTTTTTCCAGCTACTACGGAGGCTGAGGCAAGAGGATCACTTGAGCCCAAGAGTTTGAGGTTGCTGTGAGCTATGAATGCCACCGCACTCTACTGGGGGCAAGAATGTGAGACTGTCTCCAAAGAAAAGAAAAACAAAAACAAAAATTCAAATGGATGGCTTTACCTCTGTTAACTATTACATTAATTCTAGCTTTACAAAATTACTTGACAGAAATAAGATCATGGGCCTTTCTCAATGTTGTAGAGAAAAAGCAAACCCAAGTTTTAAAATTTTAGATCTTAATATATATTAAAGGACAAAGACCAGAAAAATGCAAAAATAAATAATGTTCATAACTTAAAATCTTAGTCTTTTTCAATGTACAGAATATCTTTTAATTGTTCAGGCTTGCCTGTAACCTTAGTTTAACTCAGCATTTTTTAAAAGATTTTTCATTGCTAATTAACTTTCAGAAAAGCAGAAGATACCTCTTTTTGCACTGAAGGTTATAATTTTCCAAAGCTTTGACTTTTGTTTAATATACCGTAAAGAACACTGTATATTTTTGCTGAATTTTAAAATGCTATCATTCTGCAAGGTAAAGAACTAAGTGCTAAGTGAAATGTGAAACCAAAGTCTTCCTTGGAAACATGTTCCTGTGAGAAAAAATAAAAATGTGCCAAATATATCTCTACAAAGAAAGGAGGATATTTGTCCTGATGTCTACTCCAGGAATAAACTCCTGGGGAGAATTTTGAAAGGATTTGAGTATTTCAAATGTCCTGAACTAAATTAGTTAATTAAAAATATGAGTGAACAAAGTCCACTGAGGTTAAAAGGAGGACAATAGTCCGCAATCATTTGTCACAGTGCCCTGTTCAAGGATTTCGAGATACCTGATTAACAGTGGCAATTCTCATTTAGATTCGTTATCTGATGGAGCACAGTTGTTATTGATCCAACAGCTGACCTCAGTGCAGGCTTCGAGTGTGACAATAATAATCTCTCCATATAGTGTGCCTGCAGTCTTTGACAGTTTGAGTAATGATTAGAGAAAACAGATGAATAACAGCTAATTCCTAAAAACTCTCATTCCACTTTGAGTGATGCTTCAGCTTCCCATATGCTTCCTATCGACTCTTGTCTTTCCTTCCTTCCTCCTTTCTTTCTTCTTTTAAAATGATTTATTAATTTTTTTAAAAGGAAGTTTTAGTATTTAAGTAGAATTCAAATTGTTGAGAAGGAAAAAGCCTCACATGTTCAGTATCTGGGACCCCAGAAATTCAACTAACAAAAAACAGATTAGTGGGAGAAAATATATAAATTTATTAATATTTTACATGCATGGGTGTTCACAGAAAAGAAATGAAACCCACAGAAACAGCTAGACCTGGGGGCTTATATACAATTTTAACAAAGGAAAGGGGGCTAGGACTTTAAAGAATGATAAATCATGGGAAAGTCATTAGAAAATATATGGGGAAGACTAAAGATAAAGGTTACTAAGGTGTGTTTATGCAGACTCATTCCAGGGCCAGCTCTCTGTCTCCAGTAATACAGTTGCCCTTTTCTTCCTGGTCTGGGAAGTGGGGAGCTACTTCACAAAGGGAAATTTGTACCTTTCAGGTAGATAAGGAAAGGGAGTAAAGAACTCTTCCTGCATTTTTTGATTCTCAATTGCCTTTGGCCCAAAATAATCCTTAGGCCTTTGTTATCGCCCAGTAAGGTTCATTGCCCACTGCTGAAGAGAAAGCCAATACACAGAGACAGCAGGGGTTATATCAGAGACAGAGTTTAAGACTGCAAGAACTATGCTAGGAGTTGGAAGGAAATTTTCAAATACATCCATTTTTTCTCAGGAGAAAAAATTCTCAGAGAGAAAAGCTTTGTAAAGATAGTTGAATGGGCAAAGGGCTAGGCATTTGGATCTCCTAATTAGCTGGGTTCTGGGTGGAATCATAGAGGTGTAGAAATTGTTTCCTTGTGCTGAGTCAGTTCCTTAGTGGAGGAACATAAAACAAGTAGAGTTAGTTCCTTGATAAGGCCCACTGGTCTGGTGGGTCAGCCAGTCCATGAGAATGCAGGGCTGGGAAGATATTTCAAAAACTAGCCCGAGGTTTCACAAGGGGGATGTTATGTGTGGGAGTGATGAAGAAAGCTAAGAATGTTTGTGACCATCAGCTATAGACTCCTTAGTAGTAAGCAATTATAGGAATGTGAACAAGAGAACAATGGCTGGTTATATATTTCCCATACCACTGTTCCCACCTTCTGGTCCTTTATTAATTTTATAAAGGGCAGTTTCACCTATTTTGGGGTGGCATATTCTAGACCCTTCCAAAATTCTTATTTTTCTTTCATCACATCTTAATGATAGTGACTGTCTTCTACATTCACTATATAAAATGATAATTTAACACCCACAGGGAAAACTTGACTAAGTACTAGGTTTAAAAGATTGTAATTTTCATGAGAAATGGAATGTAGATATGAAATCAATGCTTTCAGAACATTTTCTTCTAAAAGTTCACAAAATGTCTGAGAGTGATGGGCTTGAGCTACATCAACACAATGCCAAAACATCTGGAGGGGAAGTGGAAAATGCAAGCAATTGTCCAGATACTTTGTCTACAAAAAATTCAGCCTATTCAGATGTTTGCTTTCCACAGACCAAACATCTACATGATTGGCAAAATTCCTTCCATTTCTATCTGTGTATAAGGAAACTTCCCCCACCTGCTCTGTTTTATCAATAAGCCACAGCCCCCTGGAGTGGGCTTCTAACATGGTAGTCTCTCCTACCCAACTCCTGTCCTTCTTTCTATGTATATCTGTTTGCAAAGTACAAAGGAATAAAAAAAAAAAGATATATATATATATATATACATATATATATATATATAGCAAATTGTCCGTGTCTTCTTATTTTGGAGTAAAGTAACTGCAGAACAATGGCTGAGTGGTTTGTATTTTCCTTGCAGCACCTAGCACACCAGGTGCAGTCAATAAACATTAAGCCATCAAATAAATCAGAATTCCAAACTGAGGTCTGAATTGAAGAATACATTATAGTCAGCTGCTTTTGCAGCAGGGTGAATTTCAGAAAAAGGCTCAATTGATTGGCTTTCCTTAAACGTTAATGTGCATACAGATTTCCTGG
Organism: Galago senegalensis; assembly: GCA_963575145.1. Lineage (NCBI taxonomy): Eukaryota > Metazoa > Chordata > Mammalia > Primates > Galagidae > Galago > Galago senegalensis. The sequence goes on along the minus strand of CAUYTI010114998.1, from coordinate 8,220 downwards.
GGAAATTTTTTAAGTGCAGATTCTGATTCAGTAGTTCTGGGCTAGGACCCAAGACACTGCATTCCTGTCAAACTCCAGCCACACTGATGTTATTGGTCCTTAGCTGAGAAGTAAGCAGATGGATCTTTGGCAAGGGGAAAAGATGACTAACTCTGCCCCTTCACTAACTCTAAGGCATATCTATTTTAAGTAATAGTCCAAATATATTTAAATTATCAAAGAAAATCTTCACATAAAATAATTTTTAACCTAAAAAATTGAATAAACCATCAAAAGATTTAAAAACTTTCTATATAGAATCTGTCATCCCAAATTTAAAGGGCTATTTGCTGAGGGGAGGGACAATGATTTACAAAATGCTAATAGGGTCAGAGAGAATAGGAAAAAAGAGCCAAAAAGATAAATCTTAAACCAAATGTGCAAACACAGACCAATAGGTACCTTAGTACAGGTCTTGAAATCATTCCCCCTGCCTCAATAAGTCAGTCTTCTTGATGTACTGAGAAAAAAGAAATTATATTAATTAAAAAATTCCAAACACTATAAAATAACTGCATTTCTTTTGAGATAAATATGTGCAACCAAGGTTGAGGGAACATGTTCTTTAAAGGCATTGAAAAACATGCCTGAGGAAGCTGGACTATAGTTTGGTTTCACACATCATGGAGACAGGAATCAACAGGTAAAACCAGAGATCAGTACACTGATCAGTACACTGAAGGTATTACAAGGCACATTTCAAAGCCAGGGCTTTCAAGTCATGGGTGGATTTTAGGGACTTTTTAGTTGGCAATCAGCTGAGAGAGTTAAACTTTCTCCAAAGAACTGGAGTCCAGAAAAGAAATATTCGAGTTAAGATAAGGGTGTCATCTACCTATAATGTGATACTCTGCCAGAATCAGGTTAAAAAGTAAACCACATTATACCATGTTAATGAAAATAAATGTAATGAGATTTTATCATTTGTAGGCATGACTCACCAGGCCTCTTAGGAATGAATTTGGGCAAGAGAAAACAAAATGCCGAAGTTCAGTTGTCTATTACATTTTCAAAAATGGACTAAGTAAACATCATAAATGCATCCATGATTTCAATAGGCTGATAAGCTAGATGGTCTGTTTTAATAAAATTTTTATGATTCAGAACTAAAATCATTTTTTTTTTCTTGAGACAGAGTTTCACTCTGTTGCACTAGGCAGAATGCTGAGGCATCATAGCTCACAGCAACCTCACACTCTTGGGCTCAAGCTATCCTCCTGCCTCAGCCTCCCAAGAAGCTGGGACTACATGTGCCCAACACCATGCCTGCCTAGTTTTTTCTGTTATTAATAGAGATGGAGTCAGGCTGTTTCTCCGGCTGGTCTTGAACTCCTGACCTCAAGCAATCCACCTGTCTTGGCTTCTCAGAATGCTAGGATTACAATCATGCACCACTATGCCCAGCCTAAAATGGTTTCTTAAATTATTTTCTTCATCATTCTATCTCAATCATGAATTAGTATTTGATCCAGAGAAATACAGTATTCATTTAGTCAACATTGAAATCAGTTGCTTTGGAAAAACACTGTGGTAGGCACTCTCAGGACTGCACTGTCATGGATTCTACCATGGATCTTATAGTCTAAAAAGAAGAACTATACATATATAAATAACTAAAATATAAATTCAAAGTGTGATAATTGTCATAAGAAATATGCAAATAATGGATTTCAGAAATTAAGAGGAAGCATAAGCAGAACTGTGGTTGGACATTCCTCTTAATGTTTCTTAAAGTAAAATACCTGGATGGAGTACTTATTTTTACTGAAAAGACTCTCAGATCTAATAATTTAATGATCATAAGAATTCTCACTTGCATATTACCATCCAATTCAGGCAATTCTTCTCCATTGCTTCTGATTAAAATGTCAAGACAACATACAAACATTACCAACAATTTCCCAAGTGAATACCTGGGGTCCTCAGTCAAATAGCTTTCCAAATGTGTCTGTAATCAGTAGTGTCCTCATAATTGCTTAGCAATAAGCTCTGGTAGGAAAGTTGGGTTTGAGAGGAGTTCTAATTTATAGCCTCTACCTATTTCCATGGTGTAAACACTATCACCATGACTGATTTCAGGCTACTAATATGAGGGATGCAGGCTCTGGAGAAAAACTGCCTGGGTTTAATTTGATTCTTTATTAATCAGCAATAAAAACTTTGGTAAGTAGCTCAACCTCTCTAAACTTCAGTTTCTTTTTTGTAAATGCGGAATATTAATAATGGTCATTAAGAGATAATATTTGAAAAAACTATTATGTGTCACTAAGTACTGACTATCATTGTTAACCATAACAATTCTATTAAAAAATTAACTTTCTAATCACAATCTTACTGATAGGGTCCTCCCATTATGTAAATTTTTACATCTTTTTATGAAAAACCCTACTAGTTTTCTCCTCCTGGGCACTGTTAAGAATCTGAACCTTAAAATGAGATGGTCTGCATATATGAAAATACTGGTTCTCTAGACCATTATATGAATATTATGAAAGATTAATCAGACATATCCATTCAGTATTGAGTTTAAGAAAACTTCACTTACATAGTGCTTACAGATTATAACACTCATTTGGGCTTTGAATTTATTCTGCTTTATCTTGTTCTCTAATTATTTAGTATCATGTTAAATCTAGAATGTAACTTTGAATTGTAATTCTTCATGTATATCTGAATCTCCACTGTCATTCACCTCACTTATGGATCAGGTCCTAAGCGATTTTGTGACAGAATTTCTCTCTCCCTTGCTTCTTCCAGGCCTTGGCACATAGTACTTTAATAAGTATTCTTTGAATTAAGATTGTTTACTATTTTTTCCCAAGATAAGTTCTATTAACTTGTTTCCAGAAGATGCAAAACAAGAAATCCAAAGCCAAAGTGCAGAGAACTACATCCCTTCTTGGGGGGACTCATAAGGCACATTAACATAATAAAGAATCTAGACTGTTTTTTCAGTTAAGAAACTTTTTAAAAATTAGTTAACATTTTCTATTCAAGGAACTCTTATTCATAAGGTAATTATAAATGTTGTTATTGAAATACAGACATTTAGGCTCGGAGCCTATGGCTCAAACAGCTAGGGTACCAGCCACATACACCTAAGGTGGCGGGTTCAAATCCAGCCCGGACCCACCAAACAACAATAATGGCTGAAACCAAAAAATGGCCGGGCATTGTGGCAGGCGCCAGCTACTTGGGAGGTGGAGGCAGGAGACTCACTTAAGCCCAGGAGTTGGAGGTTGCTATGAACAGTGAAGCCATAGCACTCTACCCAGGGGGACAGCTTGAGGCTCTATCTCAAAAAAAAAAAAAAAAAAGAAAGAAATACAGACATTTTTGAAAGTAAAATGGGGCACTGTTATTAATAATACCAAGAATCAAGAGTATACTGGGACTCTACCAGGTGGACCTAGACATATGGCCAACCTGTCTGTGAATACCCTTTGGAAGTGTATAGAAATATGGAAATTCTCGCAACCACTGCTGTATGGATCAAAGTTCAGATGAAAAAAGAACTGACCTAAATCCCCCATTTTATTGATGATAAATGTGAGATTAAAGAAAAGTTACATTACTCCCTATATCCCTTGAAATCCCCTTAGAGGGAGACCTGTGAATAAAGTCCAGCTCATTGGAAAGACATTTCAGTTTCTGATTTATTCAAAGGTCTTGAATTCTAAAGTTAAAACAACTATTTGTTTGACCATATTTTACAAAGAAGGAAAGAAATTCTACATTTACATGCCTCTCTTGGAATATCTTTTTGTCATACAGAAAATACTAACTTTGTGTACAATAAAGTGCAAATCAGATGTCAGCTTGGGATCCCTTGTTTCTTCAGAGACATATGAATAATTGCCTTGAGCCCTCACCAATTCCATGACCATGTAGAAGGCCAAGGTTCTGCTTCAAATTTTCTACAAATCCTTGTTCTCATGACCGCCTCAGCCACCTGGGCTCATGATTCCTCTGTGACATACTACCTGAACCCAGACATGAAACCTGGCACTCTTCAGTTCCTGCAAACAGCTGGAGTCTCCAAACATTTTCTTAAAAGATTCAGAAAAATTCTAAAAGAGGAAAGAAGGCAAGGATTTTTCTCACGAGAATGCAATAGGCTCAAGGCATTGCATTCTTAAAAATATTTGCGGGCTCTCTAGTCTGTGAATTTTTACTGGCCCCTATTTTCTTACCATTTCCTGGTTCCTCAACCCTGCTCCTTCTTCCTTCTCTTTCCTCATTCTATTTACTAACCTCTTCATTACTGAGCATTTAACCACAAAATTCTTTCCCTATGCTCATAAAACAAAAATGAAAACTTTTCCCTTCACCCTGAAATCTCAGTATTACCTAAAATTCTTAACTGTGATATACTAGTATGGGGTATGTGTTGGGGTAACTCCCTCTTCCAATAAAGACAGAGCATACTTTTAAAGGAATCCAGGTGGAAATAATATTCAGTGCCTCACTAAGCAATTATATACAGCTTGATTAAAAGATAATTGAATTTATTCAAAAAGAAATGATGGCAACTTGGACTAGAGTGACAGCAGTGAAAATGGAAAGAAACGGACAGATATAAGAGACCCTGAGGAATTAGAAGGCACAAATATTGGCAGTAGATTAAGTAAGGGAGGATGAAGAGAAATAACCAAGCTTGGACGACTGGAGAGTTTGGTGGCCGATTTAGGAAGCAGGTTCAGAACAGGATATGATAAGGTCAGCTTAAATGAATATGAAGTGCCCTGTAAGAAATCTCTGGGAGATACTTCCTGGACAGTTGTGTGTGTGTTTGGCACTCAGGAGATTGAGAGAGTGATAGATATTCAGATATATCTGGTTCCAAGTCCTAGTGTTCTCACTCAATAGGCCTTGAGCAAGCTACTTAAGTCTTCTATGCCTCAGTCTCTTCATTTGAATAAAGATTATTACTGTGCTTCTGTTGTGTGGATCTATGCCAGGATACCATATATGGTATCATATATGTGAAGCTTTTAGGCCATCTCAATAAAAATAACTACAAAAATATTTATTCAGCACTTCCTATATACCAAACACCACTCTGAGTGTCTGGATGCTTTATATATATTTACTCACTTAATCTTTACAACAACTCTGTATTGTAGACACTATTATCATCTCCATTTTCAAGATGAGGAAACGAATGCAGAGAAGGTAAGTAGCTTGCAAAGTAAACTAGAAAGTGACAAATTTGACCCACATGGTCTGGGTCCAGAGTTTGCATACATAAATACTGCACAAGATTTTCTTTTAATGATATTAGCTAAAATTTTTATAATTACAGATTTGGAAGTCACCAGCATATGATATTGGAGCATATGGGAAGTTAACGAATAGTAATGAAATAATAGCTAAATTTGAGTGTCTGCTGTTTGAAAGGCAGTATGCTAAATGCTTTATACAAAATGCTAAAAGCTTTGTACAAATATTTCATTTGATTTTCTCTACAGTTCTGTGAAGGAAGTACTACTACTCCTCTGATTCTAAGGAGAAAGAAAGACAAGGAGAGATTAAGTAGCCTGTCAATGTCAAAAATTATAAAGTAAATATGGGGAAAGGGGAGAGGAAGGGGAAAGGAAGGGGGAGGATGGGTTGAGGGAGGGTGATTGGTGGGATCACGTGTACGGTTCATCTTATAAGTGTACATGTAAATTTTTCTTTTTCTTTTATTTTTTTATTTCTTATAGCATAACTGTGTGCATTAATGCAATCATGGAGTACAGTGTGCTGTTTTAATATACATTTTGAAATACTCTCATCAAACTGGTTAACATAACCTACATGTCATTTCTTAGTTATTGAGTTAAAACGTTCATACTCTGTTTTTAGAAAAATTCGCTAGTACCCTTGTAAGATAAACCATCGAGGTGAACCCACCAATCACCCTCCCTCCCCTATCAACTCCCCCCACCTCCCCCTCCCACCCCATTCTCATATTCTAAGGCTATAATTAGGTTATGACATTCCTATAAAAGCTATGAATAGTTTCAAAGTAGGGCTGTGTACATTAGATACTTTTTCTTCCATTCTTGAGATACTTTGCTAAGAAGAATATTTTCAAATTCCATCCATATAAACATGAAGGAGGTAAAGTCTCCATCCTTCTTTAGGGCTGCATAGTATTCCATGGTGTACATGTACCACAATTTATTGATTCATTCGTGGGTTGATGAGCATTTGGGCTTCTTCCATGTCCTAGCAATTATGAATTGGGCTACAATAAACATTCTGATACAAATATCTTTGTTGTAATTTGATTTTTGGTCTTCTGGATATATACCTAATAAAGGAATTGCAGGATCAAATGGCAGGTCTATTTTTAGTTCTCTCAGTGTTCTCTAGATGTCTTTCCAAAAGGAACAAATTAATTTGCATTCCCACCAGCAGTGTAGAAGTGTTCCCTTTTCTCCACATCATGCACTCATTATTCATTAAACAAACATGTTTGAATATCCATTAACACAGATCTTGTGATAGGTATTAGAGATACAGTAGTGAAAATAGAAGACCTGGTCTCCCATGTAGCTTAATTGAGTGCACATGTGCATGCACACATGCACCCCCATATACACCTCATTGCACAAAGACATATCATATTCATGCACGTGCAAATGTGCACACATGGACACAGATGAACCTACGGCACATGAACATGCACACACATGCAAGAATGCCACTGCAGGAAAACACGAATTAATAAGCCAAAATCAGGTTCTGAGAACCAATCACCTTCTAACTAGTAAACTTCAGCTCTTCTGTTAAGTTTAGCTATTCCAGTAGCTAGCCAAGAATAATCACAACCCTGCATTTCCTGGAAGAGAATCAGAGTAGACAAGTGTGATCAGGGCCTCTCTCCATGATTTTGTTAAAGGTATTAGGTGTAAAGTTCCAAGTGAGAAAAACAAATGTGGCAAATTCAGCTCCATTTGTCCCAAGGTAAGCAGACCAGGAGGAGTGGAAGGGGGAGAGTAGTGGTGTGCTTGTTTCCATGGTAGTTTGTCTCCCTAGTCCTTACCTTCCTAAGGGCTGAGGTACTCTCACACTGAGATGGGAGAACAAAGATGGATCAGCTCATCCCAGAGACAGCGTCTGAGCTGATGTTGGAACACTTTGATTTGATCTCATTTGAATCACTTTCTGGCTCATCTCTCAGATTGTTGTTCTCGGGAACAGGAAAGACAAAAGAGGTATATTGGGCTGGTACAGGACTCAGAAATCACAGGTTCTTTTAACAGAAAATGTAATCTAAAGAACTACCATGTTTCCCCCAAAATAAGACCTACCCAAAAAATAAGTCTTAGCGAATTTCTATGCATTTGTTAAATATAAGCCCTACCCCCGTAATAAGACCTAGTGATGGGTGTGGCTATGCAGATAAGGAAGCATTTTGGCACAGAGCAGTAAGGAAGACTGGAATACCTTTTATCTGCCACAGCTCCTTTCTTGGAGCCTTTAGCACTTGCATGGGTGCATGTGTGGTAACCGCAGTTACAGGCATCCTATTGCAAACATGCAAACAGCTAGGGGAAAGGAGTTCATGCATCACTAGTGCCAGCCCCACCAACAAGGTCAGCTCCCCCTGTCAGGTTCCAGAAGAAGATGACTTAACTGTATTTGAATAAATGTAGATTGTTGTATTATACTTAATAAAAATAAGATAGCCCCTGAAAATAAGCCCTAGTGTGTCTTCTTGAGAAAAAATAAATATAAGACAGTGTCTTATTTTCGGGGAAACACAGTATGTGTTGAAGAACTGAAATGACAAAGAACATCTATGGTATCAAAAAAATGACATTTGTAGGTAATCACTACCACCCTCCAGGGCTTTGGGAACTAAGGAAAGAGATTTGAAAACTTGAACACCCAAGGAGGGACAACTGGAGCTGAAACTCAGAGAGCCAAGGAGCAGTCCTGGCTGGGCTGGGCTGGTGAATGGGGTGGAGTTATGTTACTGGGTCTACAAGCATCATTTAAAAAATGCTACCAACTACATTCACCTCCTGAGACAGGAAAGAACTCTGGCTATCAGGATGAGGAAGCATTGCTTAGGACACAGCTATGAGAACAGGAAGCAGGAAGAAGCAGGGAGGGAACCTCCTGCCACCTTCTTCTTCCCGTCTCTTTCTAGCTCCCCCTACTGGCAGAACCTGGATGGAGCCA
>CAUYTI010114996.1:0-10999 GCA_963575145.1 Galago senegalensis | reverse complement strand
TCCCCCTGGGTAGAGTGCCATGGCATCACAGCTCACAGCAACCTCCAACTCCTGGGCTCAAGCGAGTCTCCTGCCTCAGCCTCCCAAGTAGCTGGGACCACAGGCGCCCGCCACAACGCCCAGCCATTTTTTGGTTGCAGCCATCATTGCTGTTTGGTGGGCCCAGGTTGGGGATTCGAACCCGCCACCTTAGGTGTATGTGGCTGACGCCTTAGCCACTTGAGCCACAGGCGCCGAGCCTCTCCATCTTCTTTACAACACAGTTTTGATGTGGTGGTGTGTGTTGTGCGGAGGACTTTCTCTAGTAGGAAAACTGTCTTCTCATTCTCCAGCTCTCAGAAATCAACATGCTTTCTGTTTACTTGTGTTCTTTAGACAGCAGGGGAAAGAGTCCTTAGCAAAGTATTCCAGTGCCTTCATGGTCTGATCCTTGCGTGCTTCCACAGTTTGATCTACTGCCATCTTTTCCCCTTTCCCAATCATAGCCCTGTCTTAACTTAGCCATACTTAACTAGTACTTGCAGTCCCTTAGCAAACCACGTTCTCTGACTTTTGTGCTTTTACACATGTTTTCTCTCTACTTGATTGCCCTACTTATTTTTATCTAGCTAGCAAAGTCCTATTCAATGATACCAGGGTGGGTCTTGAACATCCTCCTGCCAGTTACTAAGGTGGAGCTAAAGTCAAAGATCAGGGACTGACCTCTTTTATCTTTCTTTGCCCTCCTTGGGGAGATGAGGCTAGCCTATGTGCTTATGGGGAGTGCTGGTGAGCTGATGCCAGGGTGAGCAGTGAGTCACAGGTTCCCATGTGTTTGTCACAGTCGTTGTATGAATCTGTCACAGTCGTTCTATGTCTGTGCCAGCCCAAACAATTCCTCAGAATGCTTTCTCTGGTTTTTCTTCTAGCCAACTCCCACCTCCAAAGCATTTCAAGTCAGTTATTAAAGACTCTGGGGGCCCTAGATCTAGATCAGTGGTTCTCAACCTTCCTAATGCCACGACCCTTTAATACAGTTCCTCATGTGGTGGTGACCCCCAACCATAAAATATTTTTTGTTGCTACTTCATAACTGTAATTTTGCTACTGTTATGATTGTAATGCAAATATCTGATATGCAGGATGTATTTTCATTGTTACAAAGGGGTCGAAACCCACAGGTTGAGAACCGCTGGTCTAGATGGTGTTAATAAACTCTTTAAGCTGCCAGATGGACTAGGATGGGAACCAAAGTGCAGGGTCTGGCCTGGTCTAGGCTGGGTAGGTGGGAAGTGCTCTGTTGAGTGTGTGCATGGGTCAAGAAGCTAGATGTGCTTCCAAATACCCCTTCATAAGTCAAAGTCTTTTTCTCTACCTGCTTGGGGGCCTGGCTACTGCTCTTTGGGCCACATCGGAGGGGGATATATATGTAGTTGTGAAAGTTTGATGGAGGGGACAATTGTTTCCCATTTTGCTTGTTTTAAAGAGTGGGTCAGGCCTTATTTCTAGCCTTTTACTGAAACCAGCAGTTTATGTTTTTAAAATAGCATGTTAAAAGAAAACCACACATATATACACTAGTTATTTCTAGCTGAGGGTTTTCAATAATAATAATAACAATAATAATGGTGATCAGAGTTAATAATAATGTATTGTGTATTTTAAAATTACCTAAAGAATATTTAAAGTACTCACCACAAAAAATAAAATAGTGAAGTAGGTGGTGCCCATGGCTCAGTGAGTAGGGCACCGGCCCCATATACTGAGGGTGGTGAGTTCGAACCCAGCCCCAGCCAAACTTCAACAAAAACAACAAAAAAAAATAGCCAGGTGTTGTGGTGGGCATCTGTAGTCCCAGCTACTCGGGAGGCTGAGGCAAGAGAATCGCCTAAACCCAGGAGCTGGAGCTTGCTATAAGCTGTGATGCCAAGGCACTCTACTGAGGGCGACAAAGTGAGACTCTGTCTCATAAAAAAAAAAAAGAGAAGACAAGTTGGGAGTATTGTGTGAGCTTGAGAGTTCTAGACCAGCCTGAGCCAAAGCAATACTCTATGCCTATCAAAAATAGAAAAATTGGCTGGGTGTTGTGGCCAGCTACTCACTATAGTACCAGCTACTTGGGAGGCTGAGACAAGAGGATCATTTGAGCCAGAAGCTGAGGTTGCTTTGAGCTATGATGATGCTATAGCACTCTAGCCTAGGTGAGAGTGAGTCTCTGTCAAAAAAAATCAAAAGAAAGAAAGAAGGAAGGAAGGAAAGGGAAAGGGAAAGGAAGGGAAGGAAAAGAAAGGAGAAAGGAAAAGAAAGAAAAGAAGACAAAGAGATATAGGGGAGGAGGCCAGGTGAGAACAGGTAAGGTGCCACCAGAAGCTGGAAGAGGCAAGGAAAGATTCTCCTCTAGAGCCTTTGAAGAGAGTGTAGTCCTGCTGACATCTTGATTTTAGACTTCCAGCCTTCAAAACCATAAAAGAATAAATGTCTTTTATTTTTTAAAAAAGGGGAAGTGATGGATACATTAATTAGCTGGGCTGACTCTTTCTACATTGTATACAAAGATCAAAATATCAAATTGTACCCCCTAAATATACATAATTATTTGTCAATTAAAAATAAAATAATATGCCATGAAGGCTATGTTAACCAGTTTGGTGAAAATATTTCAAATTGTATATAAAACCAGCACACTGTACCCCATGACTGCATTAATGTATACGGATATGATTTAATAAAAAAATTAACTTTCCTTATAACAAACACAAATAATAAAGAAAAAAAGCAACTCTAAAAAAAAATTCTCAGTCACTTAGAAATTGTAAACACTAGTCCAAGATCCTATGTGTTAGGTAGTATTTTCTATCCCAATTTCCAGAGCTATCAAAGCATATAGAGCCTTTAGTGTCTAATCCAGGTGTCCTCAAACTATGGCCCTCTGGCCACATGTGGCCCACCTAGGACATTTATCCGGCCCACCGGGTGTTTTTGCCCTGCTGCCTGTCCTGCTTAGCCGACTCGTCCTGGGGCCCACAGTCTGGCTCTCCAACGGTCTGAGGGACAGTGAACTGGTCCCCTGTTTAAAAAGTTTGAGGACCCCTGGTCTAATCAGGGAAGGTAAGCAACCCACCCTCAAACCAATCTCTTCTTCTCTCTCATACAGACCCTGTTCTCAGAAATGGAGGGAAGAAAGATGTATGTTTCTGTTATCTTTGGCCCTGGCCTGGACCAGCTGAGGCTTTAAGTCTTAGTGTGTTTGTGTAGGAGGATGGGGATGGGCGATTTCTTTCTTTTTTCGTGGCATCATAGCTCCAAGCAACCTCAAACTTTTGGGCTCAAGACATCCTCTTGCCTCAGCTTCCCAAGTAGCTAGGACTACAGGCACCCCCATAATGCCTGGCTGTTTTTCAGAGGCAGGGTATTCCTTGCTTAGGCTGATCTGGAACTCGTGATATCAAGGAATCCACCCCCTTGGCCTCTTAGAGTGCTAGGATTATAGGCATGAGCAGCCTCACATGCCTGGTAGGATGGGGGCTTTCTGACTGCTATTCATTTACCCATTCATTCAATTTATTGATTCCAACATATATTTATTAAGTAACCTACGGTGTGTTGGGCACTCAGTAAAGGGATATAATCTCCATCCTACCAGTGGCTTCCCCCAGGTCTCTCCAAGTGTTTTGGAAGCTCATACTCTCTTCTCTTTAACTAGGTGACAATTAAAAGAGTAAGAGCTGGTATGGACAAGAGCAGGAGGGTGACTGAGGTAGTCATTTAGGGGAGGCATGGAGTAGCTAGATTTTCTCAAATCATTCAAGATCCATTTTGTTTCCCCTACTCGTTGAGGCTTTTGCCAAATGTAAGACCTAATAGCAGCTGAAGATGGGACATGCAACTTAGGGGCAACTGAAGACCACCCTGGGCCCAAGACTGTACCTTGAGTACGAGTGACAATTCTAGAGCACAGTGTTTCAACCCCCAACACAGAAACTGAATCCTGGACTGCCTACCAAGGGGCCCCTGCCAGCTGCTGGCTCTGAACTTGGTTTTGGCTCTGGGCTAAGTCGGCATAAGTTGAGGCCCAGGTTCCTCGCTCAGCTCAGCAGCTTGTATTGATCTCCAGGGCTCTTTTGTCTCCTCCTCCCCAGTGGCAGCCTCTCCCCCTCTTCCCTTCTCTCCCTCTGCCTGTCAGGCTCTTCCGCTTTCCTCCTCTGCTTCTAATGAATTAAAATCTCCAAGAGCCACTGCGTCTCTGGTAGTTTTACAAAACTGTCCTTGCTCTTTCTGCTTTTGCCAATCAAGGGTATCTTTGCCTGAGGTCGTAGCGGATGCTGTTAGTCCTGGTGATATGATTGCATAGCAACACAGAGCAGCTCGGAGAGGGGAGGAGGAGGAGAAGGACAGGGAGGTGGGAGAGACAGAGGGAGAGTGTGCTGTACAGCAGCTGTCGGCATCCCTGTCTCAGGGACTTCTTTGCTGATTCACAGAGGCAGCCCAGCCCCAGCTTCCCAGCTTCCAGCTGCCGCCTGCTTCTCAGACCTGATGGAATCAGAAGGTAGGCCACAGATAAATTATTTCCAAGCCTCACCCTTGTTTGCATGGCTGAGGGGAGATAACTGGGGTGGGGGGAGGAATGAGGGGAGAGAGAAAGAATGTGTATGTGAGAGAGCCCGCGTGCCTGCCTGCCTGTATGTGCCTTTGGGAGAAAACTTGCATTAAAAAATGCCCACAATGAAGTAGCGACCACTTGGATTCATAAAGATAAAAAGATGCCCGGAAATAGAAACTCAAGCTAATTTGGGCACACAGGATCTAAAAATGAATAAGAGGAAGGTTCATGGTTTGTTTCTTTGAGAAGAGAGGAGTATTATTTATTTTAGGTTCTCAATGACATGTTTTTTGTCCAAGGGTAGATTTCCTAGCAGGAGGGAAGGAAAGATGTGTGGAAAGCACTGGCTAAAAGGGGAGGAGAGAGGAAACGTGGGACCTTGGAGCAGGCTTCCTGAACCAATGAGTATTCTGGCCAGCAGACAGGACACAGGAGTTCTTCCCAGAAGTAAACGGGGCTCTGACCCAAGAACCTGAGACTAAGGGCTCGTCTCATCTCTGCATTTACTTCCTGGCTCCCTTGTTTTCCCTATTGCATTCCGCCCCGCCTCCCCTCCCCGTGGTGTTCTCCCCTGGTTTCTTTTTTTGCCTCCAGTAATCAGGAGGCATCTCTCTACTCTTGAGAGGATAGCCTGGAGTAGTTTGAAATAGGGCTTACTTCTCCTGGAGTCCAACACCGCATCTCTTTCTGCTCTTACCTCCTTTGCCAGCATTAGGCCAAGCACCCCAGTCCAGTAAGTGGGACTGAGACTGTATGGGTAGTTAAGGTTTATCTTTCCTCTAGTAAGCAGGTCAAGCCAGGCCTCACGATGTTGGGTCGAAGCAGGTGGCAGGGCTGGGGTGGGGTGGCGTGGGATAGAGGAGAAGGGGTGTCAGCAGCAGCTGCCGCTGGCTTCCACTGAGAGCATGGTGTGTGCTGTCCAGAAAAGAGCATACTTTTATGTTTTCTTTTGGATTATTCAAAAGAACAAAAGCCCTTAAAAGTCTCTATGCTACTTCATCTTAACTCCTGACTTTTGCAAAGAAATTCTTGTTTCTTTGCAAAAGGTAAAAGCCCTCAGGTAAATCACGTTTTTAAAAGCCACGTGGAAGCCACAAGCCTCAGGAGATTTGCCCTTTAAGGTTTGGGTGGGGAGAGCATTCCCAGAATCTCTGGGCTTTTTAAGGAAACCTCCTTGGAAAGGTGGTGGTAGAAGTGGTAAGTATCCTCTCCCTGAAAGAAGACTAATCCCTTCTTCCCCTGGGTGGGCAGACCTCTGTCCTGTAGTCTGTCTTCCTGGAAACTATCACTGGGGGATGAAAGCACAGGAAAGAGCTCTTCTTCCTAAGAGACTTGTACTTCTGGGCATTTACCCCTAGCTAAATATCTCTGAGCCCCAGGTCAGATCACCTTTCAACTCTGCCATCATCTAAAAAGCATGGCTTGAAGCAGCAAATTTAGCAAAGGCCCCAAGCCAAATAAGGACATCATATCTGGTGTGCAGCCCTCCTAATCTAGATGCTCACAAGTTTCTGATGTTGGATCTGCCACAGTGCCAAGTAGGATGGGGTCCCTCTAATGAACCCCGAGATGATAGCCTTCCCTCTAAACTTCTCAGAGATTCTCATTCAGAGGAAGCTCACTCAGTGGAAATTATACTATAAAAGTATATTCCTTTATAAAAGGGTTTTAAACACACATCAGCAACTAAAATAGCAAGTGAGATAAATCCTTCTAGGACAGCATTTACCAAATCAATATTTTACAGAGCACCATTCTCAGAGAATGTTAATAGATTCTGTTTTAAATAAGTGTGGAGTGTGTGTGTGTGTGTGCACATGCATTCTATGCTCTGATAATTTTTTGAAAATGCTTCTTAACTGAATTCTCCTCTTGGAGAATCATAATGTGTATAAAACCCAAGAGGTTAATCAAATTGTTCTCCTTCCTGTAACTGATGAGTATCTGAGATTTTTTTTTTTCCTGAGTCCCAGCCCACTGCACTCAACTACTGCTTCTCTAGCAGGTTTCCTCCTGTGAAAATAAAGCAGGAAAATAAAGCAGATTTAAGGAATAATCTTTTAATTTCGAGGACAATGGCTGTACTTAATACATTTCTTTTAATATTTTGTTATATGCAAAAAGTATCAACTTTCAGGACGGGATTGATCAGATTCTTTGAAACGATGTGTTATAAAACATTTTGCATATTCAAAAAGGTATAAAGAATAATATAGTGAAAATAAGGATACCCACTGCCCAGTTTGAGAAGGAAACAGCCCCAGTAGAGTTGAAACCCTCCATCTATCCTCCTATGGTTAAAGCACCTTCTCTTCCTCTGACATAATCACCACCTTGATTCAGTGTTCATTATTCCCATGCATTTATTTATCTTTTTACTACATGTGCACAGGTATTTAAACAACACATACTAGTACAGCTTTATATGTTTTTCGTCTAGTTTTTTTTTCTGTTGCTGATCACCTTAAATATTACTGTTTTATGTGCTTTAAAAGTTTATGCCAATAGTATATTACGTATATTCTTCTGCAACTTGTTTTCTTCTATTCAATTCTATATGTGTGAAATGCATCTATGTTGTAACATGTGGCACTAGTTCACTCATTTTTTTCCACTATTGTATATCCATTTAATGACTATACCACACTTTATCCATTCTGCTGTTGATGGACATTTAGACTATTTTTTTAGTTTTGAGCAATCACAGTTGAGCCTATTCTGGTCATTCTTGTGTAGATGTTATTTGGTGACTACTTCTACTTGGTAGATATCTAGGGTAGAATTCTTCCCCATCCCTGATGGGCTGTGTGCATCATTACCTTTGGGAGATATTGTCAAATTGCTCTTCCAAATGGTTTGCTAACTTACACTCCCACCAGCAGTGTATAAAGGTTTCAGATTTATTGCATTAATTGGCCCTCAGAACAAAATTTCTCCCTCATGGGTATGTATCCCCGATTGTTTCAGTGGAAAATAAATTTTATTTCTCAAAATTGCTTGACAACTAACTTCTTAGGAACACATTCCCTTATTTCCATTTATAAATGAGGGGGTTGGCCTAGATGATCTCGTAGGTCCTGTGGAGCTTGGCAATCTAAGTTTCTGTGATTTATTCATTAAGTGAGGCACACCTGAAAAGGAACCTTGACTTTTGGCTACATTGCAGGTATTTTTTTAGGAGCTTATAACAAAGTTTGGTATCAATAAAATGTATGTCTCCTGCTCAGTGCTTGTAGCTCAAGTGGCTAAGGTGCCAGCCACATACACCAGAGTTGGCGGGTTCAAATCCAACCTGGGCCTGCCAAACAACAATGACAATTACAACCAAAAAATAGCCGGGTGGCTCAGCGCCTATGGCTCAACAGGCTAAGGCGCCAGCCACGTACACCCAAGGTGGCGGGTTCGAATCCCCAGCCCGGACCCGCCAAACAACAATGACGGCTGCAACCAAAAAATAGCCGGGCGTTGTGGCGGGCGCCTGTGGTCCCAGCTACCTGGGAGGCGGAGGCAAGAGACTCGCTTGAACCCAGGAGTTGGAGGTTGCTGTGAGCTGCAATGCCACGGCACTCTACCCAGGGGGACAGCTTGAGGCTCTGTCTCAAAAAAAAAAAAATAAAATAAAATAAAATAAAATAAAATAAAATGTAAAGACAGTAAATTATATGTGTACATTTTACTTTCATAATTTTTTTTAAAAAAGGCTTTGATAGATCCCATAGAGTCACTGTTTCTCTTATAGTAATCTCAGCCACCTCCCATATTACTATATTCTAAGCCTGACAATGTCCCTCTCAGAGAACATCCAACATAAAAGTGGGGCGTGAAGGAAGGAATGAAGAAGTGCACCCCTTTAAGCTTCCATTTTATGGCCCCTGTACTCCATCTATTGAAGGTCACATTCCCTTAAAAGTACAACAGGGGCCGAGCTCAATGGCTTGTGTCTGTAATCCTAGCACACTGGGAGGCCAAGACGGGTGGATTGCTTGAACTCAAAAATCTGAGACCACCCTAAGCAAGACCTCATCTTTAAAAATAGCTGGGCACATGTAGTCCTAGCTACTTCGAAGGCTAAGGCAAAAGGATCTTTCAAGTCCAAGAGTTTGAGGCTGCCATGAGCTCTGATGCCACATCTCTCTAACAAGGGCAACAGAGTGAGACTTTGTATCACCAAAAAAAAAAAAAAAAGTGGGACTGGGTGGTCTACTCATGGCTTCCCAAGCTTACTCATGCTTTATCCTAGTTTTTTTCTAGTTTTTCAAGAATGTATTCTTTTCTCTGTTTCTCGGGTTCTTTTTCTTTTGGTTTCTTTCTATACTTCTTCATTCCAGACTATGGTCAATGAAGGGGAAGGTATATGAGAATAAAGACACTGAAATAGCTCCTTCATATCACCAAAATATTGTTCCAGTAACAGTTTTAATGAGGTAAATTGTTGAGTAATTAAGTTTATAGCTCTGCCATCCTCAGGCAGCATAAATAATTTAGTCATTCGCGAGAAAAATGATCGCAATAAGTCCATGAAAATGGGGATGAGAAAGAAGTCCACCCATCTGGGTTTGTTTCCTCATTCAGTGTCCAAGTGAGTCATAACTCCACAAACAGAGCCTGGAAATAACTTTGACATCCTAATGTGAATGTAGTCTTTTAGCTTTCAAAGATTGGGCATCTAAGAACAATCTCTGGAACTAGGAGTGGGCTGTGCCTCAAGACTGGGAACACTCATTACCCTCTTCCATCTTGACTATGCTTCAATTGCGTGGGTGAACACCAACCTGGAGACATTCCAGCTACTTGTCCATGAACTTCCCCATCTCTTCCAATTAGCTCCCACAATCATTTCCTCAACAACAATCCACTGTCTGTGTTCTCTGTACAGACACTGTTTCTGATTTGGGCATTTCCTACCACCACAATAATCAGACTAATAGTGGAGATGAAGTGAACCCCAGCTGCTGACAAGGTGAATAAATGTGGGGAGGCTATTAATCTAAGCATCAGTCAATTCATCTTTGAAAAGTAAAGGTAAGACTAAGATTTATATTCATTTAGATTCAGATTTAAGGTTAACATTACTATAAGATTCATATTAAGTCACTGAATCTTCACAACTACCCTATTAAGTATGTATTGTTAATCCCACTTTATAAATAAAGAAAGAAACATTATCCCAAAGTGATGCAGCTACAATGTGGTAGAGCTGAGATCTGGACAGGCATATGGCTCCTGAGTATCAACTTTTTTTTTTGGAGACAGAGTTTCACTATGTTGCCCTCTGTAGAGTGCTGTAGCGTCACAGCTCACAGCAATGTCAGACTCTTGGACGCAAGCCATTCTCTTCCTTCAGCCTCCCAAGTAGCTGGGACTACCCCAATGCCTGGCTGGGTTTTTTTGTTGTTGTTGCAGTTGTCATTGTTGGTTAGCTGGCCCAGGCCAGGTTCAAATCCGCCAAATTCAGTGTATGTGGCTGGGTGTTGTAACCACTGTGCTACAGGAGCCGAGCCCTGGAGTATAAACTTTTGATCACTCTGCTCTATTGCCTCGAATACATGCTCAATTAATATTAACTATTATTTTTACTGCTTGGAAATTTACAGTAGTGTTTGATTATAACTGAAACGATACGTTCAAAATGAGCATGTCTGCATAGAAAAACTAATGGCTATCCCTCAATGAGAGAGAAGTGATCATTATGAGAATAATTAATTTATTGATTCATTCGTTGAACAAATATTTGAGGGCAAAGGGATGAATATGTAACTATGGATAAGACAAAATGTCATGGTTTTATTTCTGTGCATTGTCACATGTTATTCCCTTGCTGGCATGTCAGCCTGTACAAGCTTTCAGGTGTACACACACATAGTTTAGCCAATCTCTATTCTTTCTCCTCACTCTTGTAGAAGGCAGCTACTGCTCAGTCTATTCTGGCTTCCCACCTTCTACACACATCCCAGAATTTATGATTAAACACAGAGAAGAATAAAACAATAAAGAAAGGAAATTTTAAAAGGAGAAATAAAGGAAAGACACGTATTTGGAGAAATGCCAAAGGAAAAAAACCAAAAACATGATTTAAAAATTAGAGATATGGGCAGTCCTTGTAGCTCAATGTGTAAGGTGCCAGCTCCATATACCAAGGGTGGTGGATTCAAACCCAGCCCCAGCCAAACTACAGCAAAAAATAGCCAGGCGTTGTGGTGGGCACCTGTAGTCCCAGCTACTCAGGAGGCTGAGGCAAGAGAATCACCTAAGCCCAGGAGTTGGCGGTTGCTGTGAGCTGTGAGATGCCATGGCACTCTAACAAAGGCGATAAAGTGAGAATCTGTCTCTACAAAAAAAAGAAAAAATTACAGATGAAAACAGAGAAGTAAAATAAAAAGTGGAAAAGATGAGACCAAGCAGCAATTTTAAAATAATTTT
>CAUYTI010114995.1:0-14788 GCA_963575145.1 Galago senegalensis | reverse complement strand
CTCCAACTCCTGGGCTCAAGCGAGTCTCTTGCCTCCGCCTCCCAAGTAGCTGGGACCACAGGCGCCCGCCACAACGCCCGGCCATTTTTTGGTTGCAGCCGTCATTGTTGTTTGGCGGGTCCGGGCTGGGGATTTGAACCCGCCACCTTAGGTGTACGTGGCTGGCGCTTTAGCCGGTTGAGCTATAGGCGCCGAGCCAACTGTAGTTGTTTTCCAGTTAATTTTTTTCTTTCAGTAGATACACTAAACACATACTATGTGCCAGAAACTCTCCCAGGTACCAGAAATATTACAGTAAATTGAAAGGACAAAAAGTCAAGCATTCATAGAGTTTATTTTCTAGTAACAGAAAACAATTTAAGTTGGAATAATCAGGAAAGGTTTCAGAGGAAGTAAGACTTGGCACTGGCTCTGAAAGACAGACAGGATTTGGATGGTGGCCCAACACTGACTTTACAGCAGTGGAGAACAGCCCTAAGACATATTTCAGAAAATAATAATTCTACCTTTATGAGTCTAATACACATGTATAATACATATGTATAATAATGTGCATGTTAGTACATTAGTAACAGTACTAATTTCAGATTGAATTTGGCTGATCTAGTAAAGAAGTGGATTTCTGCAAGTGTTGCTGATGTAGGGGTTGTCCCAACAAAGGGAGGAAAGCCCTCTGAACTCACCAAATGGGTTCTTAGGTTCTGATGGGAAAGAATTCAAGAGCAAGTCAACTAGTGACAGAAAGCTTACACAGAGAATAGATTTTGTTCCACAGTGTAAAGGTCCTTTCCTGAACAAGAGGAGGATACTTATTGATTAAGCAATAGTAACATTTTTATTTCTTCAAAGTTCCTGTTAGGAAAAAGCTGTAGGTGATCAGCATTGTCTTGAGATTAAGCCATAAAAGTTCATCACAAACTGCAAGCATAGAAAAGTAAGCACAACTGTAAGATGGATATCCACCTTAGTAATTCACCCATCATAGGGTCATCCTGGGCTGGTGGCATGCTGGTGACTTTTCTGTTTAGGGTAATTGGTTAGGGTCAGGTATTGGTCAAAATGGCTGCAGCCAGAGTCTCTTGACCTTCCTTTTCTGCCTTATCCCTTCATTATTTCCATCAGTGTTTTTGAAACTGGAGGGAAGTTACTGGATTCATCTGTGGACTCAGCTTCTTAAGTCTTTATTTTGTTGCTACCTGGACTCATAAATTCACCTCAAATTTTGTGCTTTTTTTCCTCACAGGCTTATCTAAGGGCTTTTACCTTTTAATAAGAAAAGATTGATTAATACCTGGAAAAACAATGAAGTTGTTTGGTTTCAACATCATATTATCTGATGATCTGGGACTTTATTTTACATTGATTTTTAAAAGAGGCAAAATGGCTCTGCCAGCCTTAACCCTGGGAGACCACACTTCTATCTTAGAGAAAATGCCTTCCCTCTACTCTCCTTCCTTTATGTTTAAAAAAAACTTGCCTTTTTGTTTAGAATTTCACACCTTATTACAGAAAAAAAAAGAGTAAAGGAAAATAGAGTGAGATAAAATGTGTAAGTGATTCAGAAAATAAACTGACCAAATTTTAAACTTTTTTAACCAGAAAAACATTTGACCATGTGAAAATAGTAAACAGAAATGCCATTCCTTAAAGTGGTGAAACATTAAATGTGAATGGAAAACATGAAGTAAAATCAAGCTACACCTTAAATTAGAACTTCATACAATGTCCCAGCATGGTGGCTCAAGATTAGGATTACTTCTAGGTAATCCTAGAACTCTGGGAGGCTGAGGCAGGTGGATCTGAGTTCACAGGTTCGAGACCAGCCTTAGCCAGAGCAAGACACACACCCCCTCACCTCCTGTCTCTAAAAAAAAAAAAAAAAAAGCTAGAGTTGTGGCAGGTGCCTATAGTCCCACCTAGTTGGGAGGCTGAGACAACAGAATTACTGGAGCCCAAGAATTTGAGGTTGCTGTGATCTATGATGCCATAGGACTTTACAGAGGGCAACAAGGTGAGATTCTGTCTCCAAAAAAAATGAACGTCATAAAATGGATCTGATGGTGGGGAAGTGCAGAGCACTTGGATCTGCCTGGGGCAAATGTAAAGAAAATAACCAGCAGAAGAATTCAAGCTGATGGCATAGCATCTGGATTAGCTAGGGAGAATCCAAATGTTCCTAACTGATGTGAAGAGGTAATTTAAATTGATTCTAACCTGTTTTCTTTCTCGATTTTATCTCAACAAAGTTGAGGTAATTTTGTGCAAATTAGGCCTAAAATGGAGGTAGCAAGAAAACACATTTCCATCACTTACTTTACAAAAGAAAAATCTAAAGCGCATACCACTTGGACTACATGCTAGTCACCCAGCAACTTACTGGGAGGCCTGAAAATGATAGTATAACCTGCAAAACATACACATAATCGTTTTCACTGTATGTTAAGATTTTTATTGTAAAGAGCATTTGATGTTTTTTTAGGCACTAACTACTTCACAGGAAGATTCTCAGCATTAAATGAGTCTGGATGTTATGTTAAATAACACAATAAAACTCCTGTTTGGAGTGTTTGGGATTTATAAAATAAAAAACTTGGTAACAGATAATATCTTTTGCCTAAGTTAGGCATTGATCAAAATCTTCAGAGTAAAGTGGCCTTGGCTACTTCTAAAGGAGAATTACAGTGACAGTTCTTTTAGAAAAGTGTGGATGGCTCTGAAAAGAACCTTAGGCCAGCGGTTCTTAACCTGTGGGTCACCACCCCTTTGAGGATTGAACGACTCTTTCACAGGGGTCGCCTAAATACCATATCAGATATTTACATTACGATTCATAACAGTAGCAAAATTACAGTTATGAAGTAGCAACGAAAATAATTTTATGGTCGGGGGTCACGACAACATGAGAAACTGTATTAAAGCGTCGGCATTAGGAAGGACGATAACCAGTGCCTTAGGGGGTGTGGGCAGCTGCTGAGGAGCTCACTTGGAGCTTGTGTACTTGATGACAGCTTGGTGCCTTTGGATACAGCGTGCCTGGGAGCACCCCGGGCAGCAACGAGGGCACAGCCGTCTGGATCTCCCTGGAGGTGATGGTCGAGGGCTTGTTGTAATGCTCCAGGCGAGATGCCTCACCCGTGATACGCTGGAAGATGTCGTTACTAAACGAATTCTTGATACCCATGGCCCTGGATGAGACGCCGGTGTAGGGATGGACCTGCTTCAGAATCTTGTACACGTAGATGGTAGCTCTCCTTGGGGCTGAACTTACGTTTCTTGCCATTTTTTTTTTTCTGCGCTTTGGTCACAGCCTACCTGGAGCCTTTTGAGGGGAGGCGATATGGCCAGTTCAGGACTAATAGAGACTAACCGCAATGAAAGTCAAAAGAATCAGGAAAAAAGCTGGACGAGGCAATACATAATCTCTTCATTCACTAGTTCTTAAGCAAAAGGTGATTAATAAAATCTTGTGTGTGGTTGGTGGCGCTTTGATGATGTCACACTCTAATTTTTGTCCAATCAGTAGAAGTGTATTTCATACCCGCAAGTCTATTGGTTTAAGTGAAACTGCAACTGTAGCCAATAGCATAGCTTTATGTTCGCGCCCAGCACTGATCATAAGTAGTGCAATTTTTTTGTGTTATACACGTTAAACTTTCAACAACCATTTTGCTATCTTGTCTGGACGTAACAAGCAGAGTGCCAAGACCCACTCTTCCCGGGCTGGACTCAGTTCTCAGTGGGCCGTATGCAGCGCCTGCTCCGCAGTCTATTCTGGGCGTGTTAGTGATCGCGAGCCGGTGTACTTGGCTGCGGTGCTAGAGTACCTGACCGCCGAGATTCTGGAGCTGGCAGAAAATGGTGCCAGAGACAAAAAGACCACAAAACTAAGGGCAAGGAAGTTGGAAAGTTTGCCAATACCACTTACCTGCCAAATGTCTTTCTTTTCAGAGTGCCCTATGAATTTCACCCCTGCAGTAAAGTGTCAACTACCTTCAACCCCTCTCCATTACTGTCTAAAATACCCAATCCGTACGTGGCGCGGGGCTTTTTCAAATGAATGTGTGAGCGCATTTAAAAAAAAAAAATCATCACTTCCCTAATGGGAGTATTGTGTTGTGTGTACAGCAACTTTTTAAGAGATCTCTGGGTGGCTCTGAAAAGAGCCTTTGGGGCTTTATTGCGGTATTTGCATGACAAGTTCCTACTTCTTTTTGGGAGTCGCCTTCTTCGCCTTTGCAGCTTTGGGCTTTGCTGCCTTAGGCTTGGAGGCTTTGGGTTTGGCCGCCTTGGGCTTAACCGCTTTGGGCTTGGCGGGGCTCTTGGCCGCTTTCTTCGGTTTGGCAGCAGTTTTAGCCTTCTTAGGGCTCTTTGCTGCTTTCTTGACGCCAGCTGCTGCAGGCTTTTTAGCTTTCTTTGGAGTCTTCTTCACTGCCTTTTTAGCTCCCGCAGCTTTTTTAGGTTTCTTAGGGGTGGCCCCTGCAGGCTTCTTAGCTTTAGCTGCACCCGCCTTCTTGGCTTTGGGCTTGGCTTCTCCAGAGGCAGCCTTCTTGTTCAGCTTGAAGGAGCCAGAAGCGCCAGTGCCCTTGGTCTGCACCAGGGTACCTTTGCTCACCAAACTTTTGAGGCCTAGCTTGATGCGGCTATTGTTTTTCTCCACGTCGTAGCCACCAGCCGCCAAGGTTTTTTTAAGAGCCGCCAAAGAGAGACCATTGCGCTCCTTGGAAGCGGCCACAGCCTTAGTGATCAGCTCAGAGACCGGGGGCCCGGTTGCCTTGCGCTTAGCCGCGCCAGCAGACTTTTTCGTTGCTTTTTTCTTGGCGGGGGATTTCTCCACCGGCGCTGGGGTGGCCGTCTCAGCTGGAGCGGTTTCTGACATGGTGACAAGAAACTGCTAAAGGAGGAGAGATTCGAAATCCAAAGAGCAAGTTTTGCAATGCTACTTTAGCCGGGCCCGGGGCTTATATAAGCCGGCGCTGCTCTGTGATTGGTGGAACGCCCAATCCACCGCCCTCGGGCCGCTGAAGCTCCCGGTTGGACTTTCAAATTGTGTTTGTTAGTCTCCCAAATTTGTCTAAATGCTTAAAAACAGCGATACAGAATTTGACACTTTGAAGCTCCAAAGGAGGAAAACAGCCCCCAGGTTCATGTACTTGTTTGTGTTTTCTCGAATCATGTGCAAATGATGAAAGATATTTTTGAAAATTCCTTAGCTTTGCATAGGAATCTACTGAGCTGAGGGGATCCTGCTAGTTAGTTTCATGTTGCAATAAATTTCTACTAAGTATTCCGTGAAAGTTATTTGAAAAGATTTGTCCCTAGGTTCAGCCTTTGATTTTTGCAAGAGGAAAGACACTAGGTTCCTTGGTTTGGACATAAACTTTGTTTCCAACTGTAGCAAGTAGCACAAGCCCAGAGCAGCTGCTTGCCTACAGACCTAAGGCAACCACATGCACCTTTCTTTAAAAATCGGCTCTATCTCCTAGGAATGATATATTTACAGAATGAGATTTTGAAGCTTGAAAAAGTTCAGTTTTCAGAGTGGTTTTTTTTCACAGCAAAAGTACAAATCGTTTTGATTTCAGAATCCAACTAACCAGATTCAAAACCAAACTTAAATTTGGTATGTTTTCTGATTAAGGTGCTCTCTTTAAGTTCTGGGCAAATCCATTAAAATAAGGAAGGAAAGTACTTAGCATAGATAATTTGCTTTTGATAAAACTCTCAAACCTGTTGAAAATTATTCAGTGGCTCCTAGTGGCACTGGAAGGCACTAACCGTTTACATGACGTGGGATTCTGTCAGGTTTTCAAAAAGTTCTTTCCACTAATTCTACTGAAATCTCTATATTTAACAAGCTGAATGCACCATCGTGAATACCCTCTTCTATAGGCAACCAGAATACATCAAAATGCCTATTTTTGTGTGTTTAAGTGCAGAGTGACTCGTATTTTACAATACCTGTCAATTGACTGTAAGAAGGTTGGAATGGGTATTGAAGAATGGAAGTTTATAGAGGTTCAGAAGAATTTAGGAAAACAGCTGAAGCAGTGAGTTTGGAATGAAGGGGAGTGAAGTTTGCTGTTTATTTTAAGGGGAAGGAGAGTGGTCAGGATTTTGTCCCTCAGTAACAAAGGAGATCAAGTGATGATCCAAATCTTTAATGAAATCAACAGTTATTCAGTCCTTGCTCATGAAATACTGTATCTGAAAGTTAAATGTAGCAAACATATTTCATCTTTTCTTCAGGAGCTCCTGGACAGGTTGGCAAACTATGGTCTAATTTGGACAGTGGCCTATTTTTGTATGACCCTCAAGCTAAGAAATGCCTTACATGTTTAAAGAATTGTAAAAGATAAAAACAATATAGAAGGCTACATATGTGGCCTTAAAAGCCTATGCTACAGGGCTCTTTTAAAACAGTGGAAATTAAGAACTAAAGAAAAGGTCTTCACAAGAAAATGTTCTAGGCATTTTCCACTGTTTCAAGCAAAACTTTCAGAAGATCCACGGGAAGAAAACCCAAAACTCTGTGCTTAAGGGGGACAGGGCTATACAATAAGAACTAACATTCCTTAAGCATTTAGTAAGTGCCAGGAGGTAAACTTGAATATGGTCCGCATATTTTAATTCATTTGCCACATTTTACAGTTGTACAAGCTGAGACCCATTGAGAATGAATAACTTGACAAAGGTTATACAGGAAATAACTAGCAGGTCTGGGACTTAAACCTAGACACACTGCCTCAGTTTTATTATGATGGAAAAATCCTAGGAGAATTATCTTTGAAGCTTAGAAGAGGAAGCATCATGTTATCCTTACACCTAGCAATCATGCATTAAAGGAGCTCTAAGTTAATGGTAGGAAAAGGATTCTGGCCCCACAGGTCTTAACTTTTTTTTTTTCCCCCGAGTCAATTCCCAGTTTCCAAAGACTTTAGGAGTCAGTTGATACAAGCCTCTTTGGAAGAGTGAATCCAAGAATAGGGGGAAAGGGAAGGTTCAAATGGGCTAGCCTTCTAAGAACACTCAGGATAAAAAATTTGCCTTCAGGACAGCGCCTGTGGCTCAGTAAGACGCCGGCCCCACATACCGAGGGTGGCGGGTTCAAACCCGGCCCTGGCCAACCTGCAACTAAAAATAAAAAATAGCCTGGCGTTGCGGGGGGGCACCTGTACTCCCAAGTACTCCGGAGGCTGAGGCAAGAAAAACACCTAAGCCCAAGAGGTGGAGGTTGCTGTGAGCTGTGACATCACAGCACCTTACCGTGGGCGATAAAATGAGACTGTCTCAAAAAATAAAATTTTAAAAAATTGCCTTCACATAACCGCCATTTCCTGGAGTCAAGATGTGTACCCCAAAAAGTAAAGAGCAAAATGACGCAATAATAGTAACATACTAAGAGCACATGAGTAAACTCTAGACAGTTGGTAATTCTGGGTGTTCTTAAACATTTGTGATGTTTCTTAGTGACACAGAAATGTAAGAATCACCTTTTAAAGCCTAAGAGATGAGATACATTGGCAAAAGTAAACTAACTTACACCGTCGTCCAGACACGTCTAAAGTCAATTTTGTGTAACTTGTCAATAAAAAAAGCTCCATTTCCATTGTAGTATCCTGAACAGCTCTTAGTACTGAGTTTTAGAGAATGGGTAGAAATAAAATTCAACACTCAAGACGGTAATGCAGTGATCTAGCGAATGAGAACATGGTAATTTTTTAAACATAATCTGCATTTAGCATGGGATTTATTACAATGGGTGTCCTGGAAGCAACAGCTACTTTTTAGTGACAATTGAGGGGCTCTGAAAAGAGCCTTTTGAGATGGGACGCATATTTTTCGCTAGGAAGGACTTATGCCCTCTCCCCGCGGATGCGGCGGGCAAGCTGGATGTCCTTGGGCATGATGGTGACGCGTTTAGCATGGATGGCGCACAGGTTGGTGTCTTCAAAAAGCCCCACCAGATAGGCCTCGCAGGCCTCCTGCAAAGCCATCACAGCTGAGCTCTGGAAGCGCAGGTCGGTCTTGAAGTCTTGCGCGATCTCACGAACCAGGCGTTGGAAAGGCAGCTTTCGGATCAGCAGCTCGGTAGATTTCTGGTACCGACGGATCTCGCGCAAGGCCACGGTGCCAGGCCGGTAGCGATGAGGCTTCTTCACACCACCAGTAGCTGGCGCACTTTTTCGGGCCGCCTTCGTAGCCAGCTGCTTGCGCGGCGCCTTGCCGCCGGTAGATTTCCGAGCTGTCTGCTTTGTACGAGCCATGCCGAAACAGGTCTATCAACCAAACACAAGTGAGAACAGAAGCTGATCATCCCAGTATTTATAGTGACCCTCGCGTTCTGATTGGACTATAGACGGCAGCGTTTTTTGTCCTACCACGGAATTGGTTCCCACTTTAATCCTCTCGACATTTTCCCGCCTTTTTTTTTTTTTTTTTTTTGGTGGAGACAGAATTTCACTTTATCGCCCACGGTAGTGGCGTCACACAGCTCACAGCAACCTCCAACTCCTGGACTTAGGCGATTCCCTTGCCTCAGCCTCCCGAGTAGCTGGGACTACAGGCACCCGCCACAACACCCAGCTATTTTTTTTTTTTTTTTTTTGCAGTTTGGCCGGGGCCGGGTTTGAACCTGTCACTCTCCGTATATGGGACTGGCACCCTGCCCACGGAGGCACAAGCGCCCGGCTTCCCGCCTTCTTAAAAACTTTTTTTAAAAAAATGTATATTTCACACAAGACTGGTCTTACTTTCTCAAAATCCACTAGAATTTCTTATGCATCAAAATTTTTTAAGAATGTTGGCTTGAAGACCTGCAGTTGCCTTACACTTTAAAAGAGGTATCATGACCAGATTGGCAAAAATTAAATAAATAGAATGAGACAAAATATTATTAAAATGGAAGCATTGAAGGGGTAAAACGAGACATATGTTATGCCAGTATTTCTTATATTTGAGCATGCTTCAGAAAGGCCAACTCAGGGAGGCCGAGGCGGGTGGATAGCTTGAGCTCAGGAGTTGGAGATCAACCTGACCAAAAGCGAGGCCCTTTCTCTTCTAAAATAGAAAACATTGAAGCAATAGGATTGCTTGTGCCTAAGAGTTGAAGGTTGCTGAGCTATGACTTCACAGCACTCTAGCCAGGGGCAACAGCCTGAAACTGTCTCAATTAAAAAAAAAAAAAAATGGCCGAATACTTATAAGGGCCCGCCAACTTTTTGTGTAAAATGCCTAATTTAACTACTTTGGGAACTGTGATCCACACCATTTTAACTACTCAGCCCTGGATGTTGTTGTGGGAAAGTAACCTGTACAGGATGAAGTGTTTCACAACTTTTGCAAAACTTGTCGATTTGGTGCTGGAGAAGTTGCCACCTGAGTAACAGCTTTTGGCATCTAGAAGTTAACTGTTCAAGATCACGAATTCTCAAAAGCTAAGGTTTTAAAAATGTCTACAGCTCTTTATCAAGACTCTGTGGGTGGCCCTGAAAAGGGCCGTTGCAAGATAAATTACCTGATAAAATACTAGCCGCCAAAGCCATAGAGGGTGCGACCCTGGCGCTTTAGCGCGTATACCACATCCATGGCGGTGACAGTCTTGCGCTTGGCGTGCTCAGTGTAGGTGACAGCATCGCGGATTACGTTCTCCAGAAACACTTTAAGAACTCCGCGCGTCTCCTCATAGATAAGACCTGAAATGCGTTTAACGCCTCCACGACGGGCCAAGCGACGGATGGCCGGCTTAGTGATTCCCTGTATGTTATCGCGCAAAACCTTGCGATGGCGTTTGGCGCCGCCTTTGCCTAGACCCTTCCCACCTTTGCCACGACCAGACATCGTCGTTAGGACTCAGAGAACGTCTATATCTAAAGGTCCAGAGGCAGTGGTTTATATAGTGGTAAAACGGACCTGATTGGAAACTCTGCACACAAGCTGTATCCGTTCCCCTAGTTCCCAGACCTAAAAGCCCTGCCCACGATTACAGAAAAAAAATGGAAAGGGCGGTGCCTAAATTCCAGACTCTGTTAATAAAAAAAATGGTTAATTAAAGATTACTCACTCTACCTCCTATAACGTTTTGTCCTGCCTACCACCTCAAGGCCCTTTCTTTCTGAGTCTGGCTGGCGATGTTTTTTCTCAGTCACATTTCAGGATCTCTTTCTGTATTTATTGCCTTGGGACTGCTGGATCCTAGGGGCCCATTGCTAAAGGGGTGAATTACAGTCTTTTCGTGCATTTGTGAAACCACTTTGTTTGCGCCATCTGCCTCTATAATCTCGGTGATCAGCCTGAGGAGTGGCTCACTGCAATGAACGCTGCCTATAAGAGCTTCAAGGTGGGCTTCCTCACTTTACTCAAATTTGGTTCTTTACCCTTCTTTTCTTTTTCTGTCTCCTTCCTTTCTGTTCCTTCCCCTTTCCTCCCTCTCGGCCACATTTTGGGGGGAGAATTGACGTTTTAATATTTTCTTCCTTCCATTTATATACATACATTTAAAGAGGGAGTGATTTCTAAGGGGAATAAGTCATGAGGAGAAAAATACATCGGGGTAAACTAATGGAAGATAGGAATTATCTAGTACAGTCTGTTATTCAGATTCAAGTCATTTCAGGTGATGAGAATTGATCTCTGGGAGTCATTCTTTTCAAGTATAACAAAGGAGGACATATTTACAGAGGTAGATTTTCCTGTAAAAATGTAATGTTTTTTACAAAAGGAAAGCTTTTGTCTTGTTTTTGCTGCTTTTTCAGTGTCTGTTGTCAAAATAATCTCTTTACCCAATCAGCATATTCGAGGGTGGAATCTTCTGGCTCCCGATATAATATACTATGAAAAAATTCTAGGTCGATTGCCTTTTTAATGTTTTGCCCTGGTAATATTTACATTGTTGGGCCTCAGTAATGTTGCCCTGGGTAGAGTACTCTGGCATCACAGCTCACAGCAACCTCAAACTCTTGGGCTTGAGCAACTCTTGCCTAAGCCTCCAAGTACCTGGGACTACAGACACCCGCCACGATACCTGGCTATGTTGTTGTTGTAATTGTCATTGTTGTTTGGCAGGCCCAGTCTGGGTTCAAAACCCAGCTCTGGTATATGTGGCTGGTGCCATAGCTGCTGAACTACAGGCGCTGAGCCTTTAAGTCTTTGTTTCTAAAGGTTCCTGTGTCGTATAAAACTTTGATTTAATAATGTGTTGTGCTTTTGTCTTCTCAAGGTGTCTTTTGTTACAAGAGTGACCTTTATGGTGGGTGAGGAAAGCTACCCCACACCTCAACATCTATGTATCAGTATACATGAATTCTTTGTTAAATTGGATACTTTATTTTCTTCTCTCTCCTGCACAGGAACAAATTAACTGAAGATTTCTTAACTTCTAAAGAGTTTGAGAATCTTGTCTCATTTAAATTAAGTACTTTTAAAATGTTTCCTCTCCTTTCTGTTTTCCTTATCAAATAATAATGCTAATTGCCATGAATTGTCCAATAAGTCCTTATTGGTTAAGAGGCATAAATAATTATGTCTTTTTTTTTCACACTAGGAAAGATGTACTTTTCCAAGAAAAATATTGGCAGTGTTTTTATTTCTCTATACTATTCCTTAACCCCTTAATCAAATGAATAATGGAGTGCACTTTCTTTTTCAATGTTTTGAGGGTTGCTTGTTCACCTGACAAGCAACATTAACAGTCAATGTTAATTGAATGACAATTTCTTAACATTCTTCAAAGTGTTGGGTTCAGTCCTTTTCAATGTTGTTAGAATTTCTTTGTAGTTGTTGTTGCTTGCTTATCAGACCCAGGTGGGGTTCATACCCACCAGCCCAGTAGCAAGTGGCCTGGCACCTTAACCACTCTGCTATGACAGTGCTTTTTTTTTTTTTTTTTACAGAGTCTCACGATGTCACCCTGGGTAGAGTGCTGTGGTGTCACGGCTCACAGCAACATCAAAGTCTTGGGCTTAAGCGATTCTCTTGCCTCACTCAGCCTCCCAAATAGCTGGGACCACAGGTGCCCACAACAACATCCACCTATTTTGTTGTTGTTGTTTCAATTGTCATTGTTTTACCCAGCCACGGCTGGGTTCGAGTCCGCCAGCCTCAGTGTATGTGGCCAACGCCCTACCCACTAAGCTACAGGCACCGCCACAATATTATTAAAATTTCTGTTTGATGTACTGCCTATTTATCTACTTGCCACCTGGTTTTGTTTGAATTGGTAGGTAGGTTATGTCTTATATCTCTTAAATTTTTCTTGTTGTTCATTCAAAATAGTTAACTTACTAGTCCTTTTCTAATTTGTATTTCTCCTGTCCCCAAAACACACGTATAATCCAAAGCACCCTTAGCTTTTCAGAGTCTTTTCCTCTCCATGAATTTATTCTCTCAAATTCTTTCTTCCATTTGTCAAACTGGGGTTTATAAATTGGAAAGGAGAACTTTATTTCTCATAAAGAGTTACCCTACAGGGTGGCCATTTCAACAGGCTAGGAAGCATAGCCCGTGGAGAAGCCAAGAGCCTAAAACTGGAGAAAGGGACTATAGGAATAAGAATTCTTGCTGAGTAGGGTAACCAAATTACATACTTACATGCTCAGACTAACCATCTGAGCATGATCTGAGGGCAGAGTTTTCACCTTCTGATCTCAAAAGGTGAAACAGAGGACATGGAAACCCTTATTACACATCCTCTCTAGACCGGTGAAAACCACTACATGGACAATGGCCTCTTCCCGGGAAGGAATGCTGATCAGTCTACAAAAATGGAGAAACAGCACCAGGCAATTGAAACCAGTGTGGGGCACATCTTTCCAAAAGCTGGTTCTATTTAACCCTTATGGAAGAAAGGCTGATGGCAATTAACCAGGGAGTGTGTGTAACAAGTATGTCTGACCTCCCATCCTGTTGTAGCCAAGAACTCAGTTTTAAGCTTTCTCTGGAGTCCACTTGGCTAAGAAGAGGTCTGTTCAGTCAGGGGGCTTAAGATTTTACTTTTTATTTCTCACATTTCAATGAGCTTTGCCAGGTCAGAATCTTAAATATGAGACATGGAAACATGGAGCTTCCCTTCTTCCTTGGCCCCATCTCAGAGTAATTGCCATCCCTGAAATAATTTTTAAAGCATTTTTAATCAACATCTCCCTATGCTATTAGGACAAATTAAAGAAGTTTAAGGATATAGAATCCACTGCCCTCCCTGACTTCTTTCTTCATCTTACTCTACCCTTGTTTTTGAGGTTCATAATGCCATATTTGTCTGCCCATGGCTTGAAACTAGACTTGTGAAACTCCTTAGTTTCTCCTAAAATTCTTTTCACCTGAAATAAGCAAAAGAATTAGAATTTAAAGAGTTTTATTCAATGAAAAGCTGGGAAAGCCATCCATGAAACATAAACTTCAGAGAAATGGAGTCAGGGTTTAAAAGTTAAGTCTTGCTTATATAGGCAGAAAACAGAGAAATCCAGTAGGATTTTAACATTTTTCTATACAAGTCTAGCTTATGAATTACAACAATTTAATTACTAACAATTTTCTTTTCCATATAGTTTGTTTCATTTCCTATTCAATTTAAAAGAGTATATTAACATTCCATTTTAGACAATGCTGTAGTCCTGAAGTCTGTGAGAAAAGAAAGAGGGGAGTTAATCTATGAAGAAGACCAACTATGAAGAAGGAAGAAGCCTTTCTCATGCCTTTTATTGATTTACAATATTTTACAAAATGATGTAGGTAAGGAAGAAGGCTAATCTAGAATCAGAGAAACAAAGGTTACAGCCCCCCAATCTTTTGACTCAGCCTCCATGACCACATTCTTTTAAGGCTCAAAATAATTTAAAGTTCCAACAGCTTAAATTTTGAACTACTTATTTTCACAAGTCTCTCAAAACCCAAGTCCTCTTCAATATATAAAGCTTTTAACACCTGACACTCCCTCCTTGTTTTCTGTTATAATTCCTTACCCTACTCTGCACTTTTGTGACCAAAGCTAAACTAGTACCATTTCCCCACTGGACAGCCAATAAATAGAGAAACATGATGTTGGGGCAAGGAAAGTGATTCTGAAAGCCAGCAAGCTGATAAGACAGCAGACTAGTGTCCTAAAGAACTATCTCAAGTTAAAGTTAGTATGAACTTCAGGCTTCTTAAGTTAAGGGAATGAGAAGGGGGGAGTTGCAAGAAGTAACCAAAGACTGGCTCATAACACAGTGGTTATGGAGTCAGCCACCTACCCAGAGGGTGGTGGGTTCCACCTTGGCCCAGGCCAGCTAAAGAACAATGACAACTGCAACAAAAAAATAGCCAGGCGTTGTGGCAGGTGCCTATTGTCCCAGCTATTTGGGAGTCTGAGGTAAGAGAATCACTTAAGCCCAGCTATGAGCTGTGACGTCACAGCACTCTACTGAGGGCAATGTAGTGAGACTTTGTCTCAAAAAAAAAAAGAAGTAACCAAAGACTATAGATATCTAGACATCAGTGAGTCTGAGGATGTTTTAAAACTTACTTTAGGTCAGTTAATTTCAGAGGGCATGGATCAGATCCTATTCTCATACCTCTTTAACATAATATAACATTGTTACTTTTCTTATCTCCCTGAGAGTTAGTTTGGGGATTTTCTTTCCTTGGTTATCATTTTTCTCTTAGAGCCACACTCTATTTTTTATTTTTTTATTTTTTTTGAGACGGAGCCTCAAGCTATCCCCCTGGGTAGAGTGCCATGGCATCACGCTCACAGCAACCTCCAACTCCTGGGCTCAAGCGAGTCTCCTGCCTCAGCCTCCCAAGTAGCTGGGAC
>CAUYTI010114992.1:0-24765 GCA_963575145.1 Galago senegalensis | reverse complement strand
GGTAGAGTGCCATGGCATCACGCTCACAGCAACCTCCAACTCTTGGGCTCAAGCGAGTCTCCTGCCTCAGCCTCCCAAGTAGCTGGGACTACAGGCGCCTGCCACAACGCCTGCCCATTTTTTGCTTGCAGCCATCATTGTTGTTTGGCAGACCGGGCTGGGGATTTGAACCCGCCACCTTAGGTGTATGTGGCTGGTGCCTTAGCCGCTTGAGCCACACGAGCCTACTTTAGGATCTTGATCTCACTTGTTTAAAATTTCCATCAAAAGCTCTGGCCTTGCCTGCAGCTGATCTGTGCACACACTTTTGGCACCCATGCTCAGCTTTCATTTTTCAGTCAGGATTGTGTAAGCTGAACTAGTTGAGATGTCTGTGATGTTTCCTATTGTTCAAACTATTGCTTAATCCTCAGACTTCTTCACAGGGGGCATAAACAAGATTAACTTTTTCCTTACGAATTGACGTGGATGGTCTGTTGCTACAGGCTTCATCTTCATCCTTGTCCTGTCCTTTCTTCAAACAAGTTATCCATTTGTAAACTGCTGGTTTCTTGGGGCATTGTCCCCATAAATTTTTCCTAAAGCATCAATGATTTTATCATTTGCAACCCACACTTGACCATAAATTTTATATTTGTTTTTGTTTCACCTATAGCAGAATTCATGATGCTTTAATAGGGACGTCTTTCAAATTGATGTCTTGCCTTTCTTAGTGCCTCAAACTAGACCAATGATTTCCTTTTTTTTTTTTTTGAGACAGGGTCTCACTTTGTCCCCTTGCCCACCCCCATAGAGGGCTGTGGCATCATAGTTACAGCAACCTCAAACTCTTGGGCTCAAGTGATTCTCTTGTCTCAGCCTCCCAAGTACCTAGGACTACAGGCACCCACCACAATGTCCAGCTATATATATATGTATATATATGTTTTAGAGACAGAGTCTAGCTTTTGCTCAGGCTAGTCTAAACCAGTAAGGTCAAGTGATCTGCCCACTTGGGCCTCCCAGAGTACTAGGATTACAGGCATAAGCCGCTGCAACCGGCCTAGACCAGTGGCACACTGATGTGCCATAAGAGGACCTGCAATATGCCTCAAAAAATTTTAAAGATCAATAATTAAATTATTTGGCTTGGCGCCTGTGGCTCAAGCGGCTAAGGCACCAGCCACATACACCTAAGGTGGCGGGTTTGAATCCCTGGCCAGGGCCCGCCAAACAACAATGATGGCTGCAACAAAAAATAGCCGGGCGTTGTGGCGGGCGCCTGTGATCCCAGCTACTTGGGAGGCTGAGGCAGGAGACTCGCTTGAGCCCAGGAGTTGGAGGTTGCTGTGAGTGTGATGCCATGGCATTCTACCCAGGGGGACAGCTTGAGGCTCCGTCTCAAAAAATAATAATAATAATAATAATAATAATAATAAAATTATTTTTGAAAGAAGTTCAAAGTACAGTAAGTATATTCTTTTTTTTACTCTTGTTTTTGATCAGCATAATTTAAGTGTGCTGCAGAAGTTTAAATACAGCTTCAAAGTGTGCCGTGAGATGAAAATGATTGAGAAACACTGAACTAGACCCTATGCAGATATGTTATAACAAGATAGTACAAGTTATTTGGCTATTAAAAATTTTGAAATTTATGCATAGTTTTGCACAATATGTATTTTCCATGAACTTTTTGAAAACCTTTCATTTTAAGGATATTAGCCTTTTGTCTAAGATATTGGTTGCAAATATTTTCTCTCATTGTTTCATTTTCTTTTGACTATGCTTCTATTTTTTGCAATGCAGCCATTTCCCTTTATTTTTATGTAATCAAATGAATCAATCTTACACTGCATTTAGGTTTCGAGATATAGTTAGAAAGCCTTTCCCCACACATAGGTTATAGAAACATTTATTACTGCTCTTTTCTTCTACTTGGATGGATTTTGGCTTCTACATTTAGATCCCTAGTCTAATTGGAGTTTATTCTTGTGTGTGCTAAGATATGGATCTAATTTTATCTTTTTTTCCCAAATGGCTAGCCAGGTGTCCCAATACCATTTACTAAGAACTTCATCTTTGTCCCAGTGATTTGAGTTAGCATCTTTATCATGTTATCACTTAAACTTCTGTAGTGCCAAAAAGTTTTTATGATCAGAAAGCTAAACTTTTTTCTTCCTCAAAGTTATCAGTATAAACTGAAGTGAATTACTTCATTTAGAAAAAATTAACAACTTTAAGTTTACATAGCAATTAGAGTTTGGGTTAGGGAACAGTTTTATTAGGCCCAGTGGGTAGCTTGAAAGAGTAAATGTGTCTTACAAAAATGGTCACTCCAAGGAAGAGTGGATGCACACTAATGAATATATATAATGTTTAGTGTATGTTATGATTACTGAGCCATCAGTATAAAGATTGCTATATTAATAAGCATCAAGTGACTGTTGTGCTAAACACAGGGATGCCAATGGTCATCAAAATGGTGTGGTCTCTGACCTCCTGGAGCTGCTTCTTCTTCTTTTTTTTTTTTTTAATGAGAGAGGCAGACCTTGTACTTACATAAAAAAATAATTATAAAACTTCAACCAAGAGCCGGGCACAGTGGCTCATCCCTGTAATCCCAGCATTTGGGAGGAGGAAGCAGGTGGATTGCCTGAGCCCACATCAATCCAGCCTAAGCCAGAGTGAGACCACAGTCTCTAAAAATATCTGGGCATTGTGGTAGGCGCCTATAGTTCCAGCTACTTGGGAGGCTGAGGCAAGAGCATCACTTAAGCCCAGGAGTTCGAGGTTGCTGTGAACTATGACACCACAGCACTCTACCAAGGGTGACAAAGTGAGACTCTGTCTCAAAAAAAAAAAACAAAAAAACTTGCCTGTAATCCCAACACCATGGGAGGCTGAGGCAGGAGGATTGCTTGAGCCAAGGAGTTTGAGTTTGCTGTAAGGTATGCTGACACCATGTCACAGCATTCTAGCCTGGGGCAACAGAATGAGATTTTTCTCAAAAATAAATAGGTAAAGATAATAATAATAAAACTTTAAATTATACTAAGTTCAATGGAAAAAATATATAAGTTACTCTGAGAGAGCAGAACAAAGGATACTGGTTTTAATCAGGGCCTAATGGACGACTTCTCTAAGGAAATAACATTTGAACTGAGACCTAAAATTTTGTAGAAATTACTGAAGTAAAGGGAGGGGGAGAAAGAAACTTTCTTGGGAGAGGAACTGCCTGCGGTAAGGCCCACACTCAAAGCAGAGCAATGGAGTATAGTGAGAGAAGGGAGAAAGCATGAGAAATGTGATACTATGCAAAGGATTTGGTATTTTATTTTAAGAGCAGTGTGATGCTGCTGGGAAGTAGCTGGAGAATTGTATAATTCAATTAAAATTTTAGGAAAATCACTCTAGTTGCTGTGGAGAATGGATCCACAAAGGTACTACTGGTTTATTAACCTAAAAGGTTTTGTTGTTGTTTTTCCAGGTTAATGTGAGGGTCCAAACAACCAGGTCACGATATTTGAATTTGTCAGGTAGAGTCCCTCTTGTAGTTATGTCCTGCACCCAAAACGTGTGCCATATACCCCTACATTGTGCCCATTGTAAGAGCACCGCAAAACTCCCCTCCGCCCCTCTCCCCCTTCCCTTGTTCTCTCTCCTCCCAACTTGAATTGAAATGAGTTTTTCTCCTATGTGGGTGTGAATTAGATCATCTACTGGTTTTTATGAAGAGGTTTTATGAAAACTATAGCCCTTATTATTAATAAGAAAATTACTTATTTTTTAATGCTGATTTCTAAAAACAAGACTGTGAATTAAGTGATGCTAAATGGAAAAGAAGATTGATAAATCAGTATGTTTCCAAATAAGCTTCTAAACTAGTGCTTGTCAAACTTTAATGTATTTTCAACTCATGCTGGTGTTTTGCTAAAATGCAAATTCTGATTCAGTAGCCTTTCCAACAAGCTCTCAGGTGATGCCTGGGCCCTGGTCCTCCTACTTGGAGAAGCAAGTGACTGGGCTGTATTCTATATTCTAAATTCTAAATATATTCTGCCTTCTAATGCCTATCAGCCTTATTAAAGGTCTGGCCAATTGTCAAACTTAACTATTCAAAACTGGGGGTTATAAGAGATTAAAGTGTTAAAGAGATGCATAGCTTTGTATCTCTTCAGGAAATAGGCTATAGATACTTACTTCTCATCGCCTAGCTAATCTATCTGTCTACTTCTTGCCTATTTCAAGGTTCTCTTACAGTTCAGAAAAGACTATGTTCAATCAAAGTGATATTCAAGATAAATATATAGAAACAGTATGAAATATAACTTTATATCTAGCTAGACATATAGTTATATAAATATCTAGCTAGTTGTGGAGACATAACTTTATATCTAGCTAGCATCTAGTGGGGTAGTTTGCATCATTAATTGGCTTACTCTATGCCAAGTACTTTACCTGCCTTATTCACTTGATAGGATAGGATTCTGGGAACACTTAGAAGTTAGTTTCTTGTTCAAAGACACACTCAACTCAACTCTGGCTTATATCATAGAAGACTTTCTTATTTGTTATCCAAATCATTGCTATTTTGTTTGGTGAATATAGTCCTAAATGGAAAACTCAAGGTTCTTTATTCTCTGGCTAAAGACACTTTACTTCTCTAAGGACTTATGGAGCTTTGCTGCTATTCTCTCAATCATTTTATTAAGGTGATTAGATGGCAAGTATACCTGGTTTTTAAATTTTCTCCTCCTACCTCCTCTTCTCTCCTCCGCCTCCTTTTACTTCTTCCTCTTTCTTCATTATTCTTTATTAACAATGCAATTTCTCCTTGTGGTACATGAACCCAAGATCTTGAGAAAAGGATTGATCAAGTAAAGGGAAATATTTGAGAGATTATGCTCTACAATTTGAGATTATGCTCCTTGTCAAAGACAGTAAGAAATTTCATATTGCTCCCTGGTTCTTAAGAACTGAGAGCTGGCCAGCTGATGACCTGCACCTGTTAATCTTAGCTACTGTGGGGGCTGAGGTTGGAGGGGCTCTTGAGTGAAGGCTGCAGTGAGCTCAACCTGCCACTGCACTCTAGCGCGGCAACATAGGGAGATCCACCCTCCCGCCCCATCTTGAAAAGAGAGAGCACACTAAACAATGACATCCAGTTTTAAAAGAAATGAATTCAGAATTGTATTTTTAAGGCAGAGTTAAACCAAGCACATAGCTCCTGCAGATTTGTTCTACTGGGGAAATGACAGGGAATCCTTCAGTTTCATTTGGTAAGAAAGAAAACTGAAATTATTGACATCTCTACAGAAGGCTAAATGCCTCCTTACAAGTAGTGTCCAACTAATCGCCTGTCTTCCAAAAAAAAAGATCTGTTGGTTTTCCACACAATGTTGTGTCGGGTTTGGGTTTGGTTTGATCCCCTTTCTTGTGGTCAAAGAAAGCGATTAAGGTGTTTAATAGACCTTGATTTGGCTTGGAGACTTTGCAGAACCGCCAGTTTCATCGTCCCGCTGCTGGCTTTCCAGGCTAAGGTAGGCTTCCTATGTACAGATACTGGCAGGGCGCTTTGGCTGGAAACTCTGGAAGTAAGCCAAAGGAAAGTGAAGTTCCTGGCGCTAGCGCGTGTCCTGCTCCGAGAGCCCGGCGCTAGCGCATTCTTCGTGCAGTTATTGGCTGGGACTCTGTGTGCCGCTGTCGGCCAATGAAGACGCTGGAGATCTGGCCCCGGCCCGTCCCCTTTCGGCGCCCCGGGATGAGGCAGAGACTGAACAGTCGGCGAGCAAATCAGCGGCATCCAGAAAGCCATGTCGGACTCGGCGCCCAGCGCCGGAGCGCTAACCCGCTGAAAGTTTCTCAGAAAATCGCCAGGACAATCTGGACCCCGCGGAGAGGAACTGCTTTTGAGTGAGATGGTCCCAGAGGCCTGGAGGAGCGGACTGGTAAGCACCGGGAGAGTGGTGGGAGTTTTGCTTCTGCTTGGTGCCTTGAACAAGGCTTCCACCGTCATTCACTATGAGATCCTGGAGGAAAGAGAGAAGGGTTTCACTGTGGGCAACGTGGTTGCGAACCTCGGTTTGGATCTCGGCAGCCTGTCAGCCCGCAGGCTCCGGGTGGTGTCTGGAGCTAGCCGAAGATTCTTTGAGGTGAACAGGGAGACCGGAGAGATGTTCGTGAACGACCGTCTGGATCGAGAGGAGCTGTGTGGGACCCTGCCCTCCTGCACTGTAACTCTGGAGTTGGTAGTAGAGAACCCGCTGGAGCTGTTCAGTGTGGAAGTGGTGATCCAGGACATCAACGACAACAACCCCGCTTTCCCTACCCGGGAAATGAAATTGGAGATTAGCGAGGCTGTGGCGCCAGGGACGCGCTTTCCGCTCGAGAGCGCGCACGATCCCGATGTGGGAAGCAACTCTTTACAAACCTATGAGCTGAGCCGAAACGAATACTTTGCGCTTCGGGTGCAGACGCGGGAGGACAGCACCAAGTACGCGGAGCTGGTGTTGGAGCGCGCCCTGGACCGAGAACGAGAGCCCAGTCTCCAGTTAGTGCTGACAGCGCTGGACGGAGGAACCCCGGCTCTCTCCGCCAGCCTTCCTATTCGCATCACGGTGTTGGATGCTAATGACAATGCGCCTGCTTTCAACCAGTCCTTGTACCGGGCGCGCGTGCTGGAGGATGCACCCCCCGGCACTCGCGTGGTGCAAGTCCGTGCCACGGATCTGGACGAAGGCCCCAACAGTGAAATCATTTACTCCTTCGGCAGCCACAACCGCGCCAGCGTGCGGGAACTATTCGCCTTAGATCTTGTAACCGGGGTGCTGACAATCAAGGGTCGACTGGACTTCGAAGACACGAAACTCCATGAGATTTACATCCAGGCCAAAGATAAGGGCGCCAATCCCGAAGGAGCACATTGTAAAGTGTTAGTAGAGGTTGTGGACGTGAATGACAATACTCCGGAGATCACAGTCACTTCTGTGTACAGCCCAGTCCCCGAGGATGCCCCTTTGGGGACTGTCATTGCTTTGCTCAGTGTGACCGACCTGGATGCTGGCGAAAATGGGCTGGTGACTTGCGAGGTTCTACCAGGTCTCCCCTTCAGCCTTACTTCTTCCTTGAAGAATTACTTCACTTTGAAAACCAGTGGAGTCCTGGATCGGGAGACCGTGCCAGAATACAACCTCAGCATTACAGCCCGAGACGCGGGAGTCCCTTCCCTCTCAGCTCTTACAACAGTGCGGGTCCAAGTGTCTGACATCAATGACAATCCTCCACAATCTTCACAATCTTCCTACAACATTTACGTTGAAGAAAATAATCTCCCTGGGGTTCCAATACTAAACCTAAGTGTCTGGGACCCTGATGCCCCACAGAATGCTCGCCTTTCTTTCTTTCTCTTGGAGCAAGGTGCTGAAACGGGTCTAGTGGGTCGCTATTTCACAATAAATCGTGACAGTGGTATTGTGTCATCCTTAGTGCCCCTGGACTATGAGGATCGGCGGGAGTTCGAATTAACAGCTCATATCAGCGATGGGGGCACACCAGTCCTGTCCACCAACATCAGCGTGAACATATTTGTCACTGACCGTAATGACAATGCCCCTCAGGTCCTATACCCCCGGCCTGGTGGAAGCTCGGTGGAGATGCTGCCTCGAGGTACAGCTGCGGGCCACGTGGTCTCGAGGGTAGTAGGCTGGGACGCAGATGCAGGGCACAATGCTTGGCTCTCCTACAGCCTCTTGGGAGCCCCCAACCAGAGCCTTTTTGCCGTGGGACTTCACACGGGTCAAGTCAGCACTGCCCGCCCAGTCCAGGACACAGATTCTCCCAGGCAGACTCTCACAATCTTGATCAAAGACAATGGGGAGCCATCCCTGTCAACCACTGCCACCCTAACAGTGTCAGTAACCGAGGACTCTCCGGAAGCCAGGGCCGAGTTTCCCTCTGGCTCTGTTCCCCGGGAGCAGAATAAAAATCTCACCTTTTATCTACTTCTTTCTCTAATTCTGGTCTCTGTGGGATTCGCAGTCACAGTATTAGGAGTGATCATCTTCAAAGTTTACAAGTGGAAGCAGGCTAGGGACCTATACCGAGCTCCGGTAAGCTCTTTGTACAGAACACCAGGGCCCTCTTTGCACGCGGACGCCGTGCGGGGAGGCCTGATGCCGCCTCACCTTTACCACCAAGTGTATCTCACCACTGACTCGCGCCGCAGCGACCCGCTGCTGAAGAAACCTGGTGCCGCCAGCCCGCTAGCCAGCTGCCAGAACACGCTGCGGAGCTGCGACCCGGTCTTCTATAGGCAGGTGTTGGGTGCGGAAAGCGCCCCTCCCGGACAGGTAAGGATTAGCAAGTCATCCCTGAACGGTATAATGCTTTCCTCCCACGCTGGGGAATATAAGGAGGGAGTTTCTAATGATAAAGACGTTTTCCTAATGATGCATTCGCACTGTCTCTTGGCCCTTTCTAGATCAAACTTGGCCTTTGTGAGGAGGGAGGCCAGCTAGAGTGTGGTTTGTGGCCCCATTTCAGGGTGAGTTACTTGACTCATCTTATGGACACAATTCACACTCTCAGCACTCATTCCCTGTTACAACTAACCAGTCTTGCTAAGGGATGGTTAAGTCATAGCCTAAGATCTCGGCACTCAGCTTAGCTTGGTATCATTTGCATTGGGGACTAGCTGCTGGATACTCATAATCAGTGGCAGCTGATTAGATATTCTCATTTGTCCACCTTTCAAGTGATTGCTACATCTGCATTAAAACTTTTTAAAAATAATTTTCCTTTGCCTACTCAGATCTTGTATTTCATTCTCAGATAACTTTCTATGAATGAATACAATTCTAGACATCCTTTAAATTTTATTTCAAGCACAGTACTGGAAATGATTTTCAGACTACTTACAAAAATGTTTTTATGGGCCAGGCATTGTGGCTCACACCTGTAATCCTAGCACTTTGGAAGACCAATGTGAGAGGATCATTTGAGTCTGGGAATTTGAGTTTGCAGTGAGCTGTGGTGATGCCACTGCACTGTAACCCAGGCAACCGAGTGAGACCCTGCCTCAAAAAAAAAAAGTTATGTTACAATACTAGTGCATGTGCATTGTGGAAAATTTGGAAAATATGGGAAAGTATAAAGAAAAAAGGTAAAACTAATTGTATTCTCCAAACCCCCAAATAACTATTAGTTATAAAAGTAATTACACATATATATGTGTGTATACATATGTGTGTATATGTATGTGTGTGTATATATATATGACGGGATCTCCTTGTATTGTCCAGGCCGGAGTGCAGTGCCTATTCAAAGAATGATTCCACTACTTATCAGCATAGGGGTTTTGACCTGCCTTGTTTCCTACCCAGTTAACTCCTTCTTAGGCAATGTGTTCTCCTGCTCCTGAGAGGTCACCATATTGATGTTAGACTTAAACTTACCCCAGTTGATTGATTGGCATAGTACTAGAGCCCAGAACTCTCAGACTCAAGTGATTCTCCTGAATTAGGAAAATAGGCAGATGTCTGTGTCTGTCTATTTTGAAAATAAATCTAGACAACCCAAAAGAATGCAGGAATTTGGGCATCAATATAGTGACCTCCTAATAGTGGGATACCACCAGGTTGCCTAAGGTGGTGAAATAAGCCCAGGTCAGAAAGGAAGCAGGTCAAAACTCATGTGCTGATCAGTGGTGGGACTGTCCAGTGAATAGCCATGGCATTCCAGCCTGGGCTACAGCAAGATCCCATCTGTTTAACAACAACAAAACAAAACAAAACCAAAACGAATTCATAAAGTACAAAAGTACAAAATGAATTTTCTTTTTGTGCCTCCAGTGTTATTCCCTATCCTTCCAGCATTATTTTTTTTAAGTATACACGTAATGTGAAAGGTAGATAAAGGCATATCCTTACAAAGATAAAGCATTCATTCATTTAGAATGGTATGCACGTGACTGCAAGGCCTTTATTTTGGAGAGAAACCTACACCTACTCTCCACTGCAGGGGAACCACTGTTATGTTATTAAGTGTTTTATTGCTATCAACTCTTGGATTTGGCAGTTACATAGCCAAGGCTCCACCACTTACCAACTATGAGGGCTTGGCCAAATTACTCCTTTCTAAACCTCTTTCTCAGATACAAAAAGGGGATAATATGTGTTTTTATAAGATTAATGCATAATATAATGTATGTAAAGTGCTTAGCACAGTGCCTGGCATATCCTAACTGTTAAAGATTATTAACTATTACTATTATTATTTTTATTAGTTCTTCACCCACCCAGAAATCTTAAATACACTTTGCAAATGAGCAAATATGAGGACAGCCAAAGGTGACAAATTAGAAGCACATATGAAAAGGCTAAGGAAAGATGATCAAGCCAAAGAGAAGCAGCTGCTGCTTTTTTGGTCAGCCTGGAAAACACTGGCATTTTCCCTAGAACAATGTTCTCAAACTTGGTTGCACTTTAGAATCACTTAGAGACTTTTTAAAAATTCT
The DNA here is from genome assembly GCA_963575145.1 of Galago senegalensis. Classification (NCBI taxonomy): domain Eukaryota; kingdom Metazoa; phylum Chordata; class Mammalia; order Primates; family Galagidae; genus Galago; species Galago senegalensis. Next base: position 14,273 of record CAUYTI010114992.1, on the reverse strand, counting down.
GAGACCTAGGCCACACCCCAGGCCAATTAAAGCACAGTCCCTGTGAATGGGACATAGACATCACTATTTTTTGAAGGTCCCCATGTGATTGTAATGTGCAAGCAAGTTTGAAAACTACTGCCCTAGAACCCGCCAGTCTGTCAGCATGTTTTGAAGCGAAGTGTTATTCTGATATTCACAGAACCAGGATCCAGTTGTGTGTGTGTGTGTGTGTTTTTTTTTTTTTTTGAGACAGAGCCTCAAGCTGTCCCCCTGGGTAGAGTGCCATGGCATTACAGCTCACAGCAACCTCCAACTCCTGGGCTCAAGCGAGCTTCTTGGCTCCGCCTCCCAAGTAACTAGGACCACAGGCGCCCACCACAACGCCCAGCTATTTTTTGGTTGCAGCCATCATTGTTGTTTGGCGGGTCCGGGCTGGGGATTCGAACCCGCCACTTTAGGTGTACGTGGCTGGCGCCTTAGCCGGTTGAGCTATGGGCGCCGAGCCCAGGATCCAGTTTTATTGGGCCAGGCCCAATTTAAAAAAAATACTGTAGGGTCATTTCTCAACCTTAAAGTATAATATAGACTATCTCTAGAAAATCATTACAGGAAAGAGATAAGATGGATGGTTATTCATCAAAAGTGAAAATCTTTCTAAACCACTAGCACCTGGATAACTGCTCTTTAACAATCTAGAGCTATGCAATGGGTAGTGGGTTTTTTGGTTGTGTGACAAAATTTTTCTATAATTAGATTGTGGTGGTTATTGCATCTGTATAGTATATGTAAATTTACTAAAAACCATTGAATCATGCACTTTAAATAGGTAAATTATATGGTATGTGAATTATATCTCAATAAAGCAGTTAAAAAACCTAGAGATGGGATAATCACATATCTGGCATAAAAAGGTCAAGTCAAGGACATGTAGGATTAAGGTTTTATGATGCTCAATTCTAGTAAAATATACTGTGTACTTGTTTTGGTGTGAACTTGCAAATGTAAGTATGGTACTGCATATACTAGTTGTTTGGCTTTACACAAGTCTCTTAACCTCTCTGAACAGGTTTCCTCATCTATAAAATGATGATGATACCTACTTTGCAAAAATGTGAGAGTGCATATAAAGTGTCTGTACACAGCAAGTATTCAATAAATATCTATTAAACTAACAAATGGTAACATCAATATTTACTATTTATTAGCATCCTATGTGTGTCAGACACTGTAAAAGATAAGAAAACACTGTCCTGACATTATGGTACACAGAATACCATAGGAGACAGACATATAAAAAGGAGAGAGAGAGAAGAAGATGATGATGATGGAGATCTTTATAATAAAAGAAACAGAAGGAACAAAGGGGAAGAAATACCTAAGTCAGCCTAGAGAAATCAGGAAGACTTCATAGAGGTGGAGATGCTTCAGCTATAGATTAAAAGGTTGAATATTAGTTTGTCAAATAGTAAAAGAGAAAGGGGAGCAAGGACGGACCATTGCAAGAAATTTCATGCAGAGGGATAATGGTATTTCATTATTACTGAATTATACAGTGTATGTGTAGAATGGTCTTTGTAGGAGATGAGGTGAAGCAAGTAGGCAGAGATTAGATCCTGAGTTAGCTTTAGGTCATGCCAAGGAGTTTTTATTTTACTCCATGTAGATGATAATCATTGCACAATTTTGAACTGATATATATGTGTGTATATATATATTATCAGGGTTTGGGGGGGGTTGTTTTAGAGAGATTATTCTCAAGTCCATAAGTGAAGTGGATTAGGGACATTGGGACAAGAGGCAAAGAGACCAGTTGGAAGGCTATTGTGATAGTTGAAGAGAAGATTGATAAATGCTTGAAGCAGCAGCACAGTGGCAATGCAGATGAAGGGAAATGACTACAATAAAATCATCAAAACTTGTTGGTTGACATGACATAGGAAATAAGGGACATGAATAAGTCAAGGTTTGTCCTCTGGATTCTGACTAAGGCAGGTGGGTGGATGTTAGTGCTATTCACTGAAGTAGTGATTCTGGTATAAACACCTAACAGATCAGGCTGATCTGCACCTCCACCATTCCCTCCGGAGAAGATTCAGATGGTATTTTGGTAAAAGAACACAGAAAGCCAGATCCCTCTCTTTGAGACCAGAATGTTGTTTGTTGGCTTCATGATAGTCCAAGGATAGTTCTTAGGATCAAGAGCTTAGAAAAAATTGGGGGAGGATAAGAACATCAATTTTTGCTGCTGGTTTTGGCTGTGGCTGAATTAAGAAATCTCATGGTCAGATCATGTAAAATATGCCATGTTCTGCATTTGTGCAAGGTAGTTACTATGATGCTTGGAGGTCTGGATCATGGTGGGAATGGGGTGAGATCAAGTCTCCTGCTCCCAGAGCCCCCACCCCACACCGGGGTTAAGTGAAAAGCTTGCTCTTTTGAAATGGTCTGGGTTGGTAATTAACAACACATCAAGCATATCTTGGTGTCAAATAAAGGGGATTTGTAGGCACAATGCTGGTGGTAACTGATCCCAATTATTCAAGGCAGCTGTTAAATATGTGAGCATGAACATTCTGCCTGGTAATGAGAGCTACTCCTTAGCACCACCCAGACACACTGCTTCTTTACTGTTTTGAAACATTTTCCTCCCCTGGCTTCCTCCTCCCTGCTTCCATAGTGTCCTTGAAATCAATGAATGGTAATTTAGTGTATCACTAGCAAGTGTCTGAACAAGAACGGTTTAGTTTCCACTGTGCCTTCTGTTACACAAAAAACATGTGCTGCATAAATTTAATTGGTTTCATTAATATATGAGCTTTTTCTGAGAAGGGGTGGATTATTCTGAATAATCTGCAGAGAAGGAGAGTTTTGAGTATATGGCAGTGTTTCTAATTAGCTGTTGCTTTAATACAATCAGACTGAGATGGAAGCTACTCATTTAGAATACTGGTTGATGACAACATTAGCTTGAACAAAGTGACCACTCTCAAATGGCTACTCGCTCTCTCTGCGGGCCGCAGGTTGCTAGGGCTCAGACTGGCGCTGTTTTCCCTGCCGAAAAGGGGCGGGGTCAGTTGGCTTGTTAGGGGAAAAAATACATATATGTTGCCTGCCTCTCCACAGACGTAATAACCAATGGAAAGAAATACTGTTGAGCAGGAGAAAGGCAAAATGATAGGTTGGGGTTGGGGGGAAGGGGATGGGGGGAAGGTGGGTTTTTCCCCCCAGTATTGCGACGCATTAACCCTGCTGCTATTGGGACATTCTCTGCTCAGCCTATTGGCTGAGCCCAGGAGCCGCTGTCTGCCAATCGGGTGGTGAAAGGCAGACAAATCTACCCCGCCACCAGCAAAAACGGCGCGTAACCCTTGCGGCGCCGGCCGAACCGCGCCAGAGCTGGCGCGGGGAAGGGGAGATAGGTGTCTCCAGCTGCTGTGGCCGTTTGGGGCGGGTCGGCTTCTTCCGCTTCTCGGGACCAAGTAGAGAATTAGCGGGCGGCAGCAATGCTCCGCAAGGTGAGAAGCTGGGTAGAAATCTGGTGGGGGGCTACCCTTTTGTTCATCTTTTGCCACCTGGATTACGTTTGTGGGCAGATCCGCTACCCAGTCCCAGAGGAGTCACAGGAAGGGACTTTTGTAGGGAATGTCGCCCAAGATTTCCTGCTGGATACGGACAGTCTGTCAGCTCGCAGACTGCAGGTCGCTGGAGAGGTGAACCAAAGACACTTCCGTGTGGATTTGGACAGCGGAGCCCTACTCATCAAGAATCCAATCGATCGAGAGGCACTGTGTGGGCTCAGTGCCAGCTGCATCGTGCCCCTGGAGTTTGTAACCGAAGGGCCTTTGGAAATGTACCGAGCAGAGGTAGAGATTGTAGATGTGAATGATCACGCCCCCCGATTTCCGCGGCAGCAGCTGGACTTGGAAATTGGGGAGGCAGCTCCTCCAGGACAACGTTTCCCTTTGGAAAAGGCTCAGGATGCAGATGTGGGGAGCAATTCCATTAGCAGCTATAGACTGAGCTCCAATGAACACTTTGCATTGGATGTGAAGAAGCGCAGCGACGGCAGCCTAGTCCCAGAGCTGCTCCTGGAGAAACCTTTAGATCGGGAGAAGCAATCGGACTACCGCCTGGTGCTGACTGCTGTGGATGGAGGGAACCCTCCGAGATCTGGCACCGCAGAGCTCCGGGTATCGGTGCTGGACGTAAACGACAACGCCCCAGCCTTCCAGCAATCCAGCTATAGGATTAGCGTCTTGGAGAGCGCTCCAGCCGGCATGGTGCTCGTCCAGCTCAATGCCTCTGACCCAGACCTGGGTCCCAGTGGTAACGTCACCTTTTCTTTCAGTGGTCACACCCCTGATCGTGTAAGGAACCTCTTTAGCCTGCACCCCATTACTGGAAAGCTTACCCTCCTGGGGCCACTAGACTTCGAGAGTGAGAATTACTATGAATTTGATGTTCGCGCTCGTGATGGGGGTTCTCCAGCTATGGAGCAACATTGCAGCCTTAGAGTGGATCTCTTGGATGTAAATGACAATGCCCCATACATCACAGTGACCTCAGAGCTTGGAACCCTTCCCGAGAGTGCAGAACCTGGCACTGTGGTGGCACTCATCAGTGTGCAGGACCCAGATTCTGGGTCAAATGGAGATGTGAGCCTACGTATTCCTGACCATTTGCCCTTTGCCCTCAAGTCAGCCTTCAGGAACCAGTTCTCTCTGGTGACTGCTGGACCCTTGGATCGAGAGGCCAAATCTAGCTATGACATCATGGTCACTGCCTCTGATGCTGGGAACCCTCCTCTGAGTACCCACAGAACTATTTTCCTCAATATTTCAGATGTGAATGATAACCCACCCTCTTTCTTTCAGAGGTCACATGAGGTCTTTGTTCCTGAGAACAATCGTCCAGGGGACCTGCTTTGCTCCCTTGCAGCCTCTGACCCAGACTCTGGCTTGAATGCACTTATATCCTACTCTCTCCTGGAGCCCAGAAATCGAGATGTGTCAGCTTCCTCTTTTATCTCTCTGAACCCCCAGACAGGAGCTGTTCATGCCACTCGATCCTTTGACTATGAGCAAACACAGACGCTGCAGTTTGAGGTGCAGGCCCGGGACCGGGGCAACCCACCCCTTAGCAGCACTGTGACAGTTCGTCTATTTGTGCTGGACCTCAATGACAATGCCCCAGCTGTGCTCCGCCCTAGGGCTCGGCCTGGTTCTTTATGTCCCCAAGCACTGCCCCCATCAGTTGGTGCGGGCCACTTAGTCACAAAAGTGACTGCTGTGGACTTGGATTCAGGATACAATGCTTGGGTTTCCTATCAGCTCCTGGAGGCCCCAGATCCCAGCCTTTTTGCAGTCTCCCGATATGCTGGGGAGGTGCGAACAGCTGTTCCCATCCCAGCTGATCTCCCACCACAGAAACTGGTCATTGTGGTAAAGGACAGTGGTAGCCCACCACTCTCTACCTCTGTTACTCTCTTAGTGTCCTTAGAGGAAGACACTCATCCAGTTGTCCCAGATCTCCGAGAATCTTCAGCTCCAAGGGAAGGAGAATCCCGTTTAACTCTCTACTTGGCTGTGTCCCTGGTGGCAATTTGCTTTGTCTCTTTTGGCTCCTTTGTGGCACTACTCTCTAAGTGTCTGCGTGGGGCTGCCTGTGGAGTGACCTGCTTTCCTGCTGGCACCTGTGCCTGTCTCACCAGATCTCGAAGGAGGGAGGGGCTTCCTCCTTCTAATGGGATCCTCCGAATCCAGCTAGGGTCAGATGATCCTATCAAGTTTGTTGATGTGGGAGGCCACTCACATGGCTGTACACCCTTGGCTTCTGCACCCACTCGGAGTGATAGCTTCATGATGGTGAAGTCACCCAGTGCACCCATGGCAGGGGAGCCCGTTCGCCCAAGCTGCCCACCCTCTGATCTTCTCTATGGGCTAGAGGTGAGACCTTTGCAGGCTCAGCCAATACTTGAGGGTTGTTCTGATCCAGGCATATGACTGGGTCACATCCCAGAGAGTGCTGGCCTCTCTGTAAGAGCCCACAGTGATGTCACCATTTTTGTGAGTGGTAACTATATAGTAGATGCTGTGCTTTAAAAGTGTTTTGTGAATTTACCAGCGAGTTGTCACAGATTAGCACTTGGGGGTAAGGGTTATGCCTGTATCTGAGTGTAAGAAATGGAAGTAATTGGTGCTGAAGAGCCAGGCTATCGTGGAAGTGTGCTGACAGAATGTGGGATCATAGGAGGCTATAGTGCACAAAGGTAGAGTGTGCTAGGCAATCAGTCACCTAAACCCAGCTGCTTTCTCTACTCTTCTTGAATGAGAGGGCCTCAGGAGGGCAGGTTCTTAGAGTACCCTAATTCTAAGTTACTATTTCCCAATGGATTGAGGTGGACTAAAATCTTTGTGTCTAGTACTCCCTAAACCACCATAAAGGGGACTCTGTATTAAAAACATAGCAGAGGGCAGAAAAAAGAGATAGCCAAGGGAATAAAGAGGCACAATTCAAAGTAGTACCAGAGATCTTTTGGCCCAGGTCTTTAGGACTCCAATCAAGCCCCTACTGGGATTTGAACTAGTTGAAGTAAATTGAAAGCAGGAGAATCACCTCTTTGGAAGAAGGCAGTAAGTAAAATCACTTAACATCAGAAAATTGGTCTACAGTTGAAAAATTCATAGAGATAGCCACTCTGGAAGTCTTTGAATTCTCCTGAATTTGGTGAAACCATAAAGCCTAAAGGTCATCCATGCCTGACCTCTGGCCACTCCCTAGGTGACCTAGTTCAACCCCTCAAATATTCCCCTACACACTAGCTGTGACACTTATTCCACATCCTAAATCTGGTATCTTAGAAAAGCTAAGTCCCAGTAGCCATCAGCCAACACTGATTTTCCTCAAAGTGTTGCTGAAGAGTCAGGGCAAGACTTTACAGGGTCCTAACTAATTTTTTCTCACTTTAGCATTATTCAGCAGGATGGGAGAGGGAGGGGAAACTCATGGGCTTTGCCTCACTTAGAAGGACAAAATTTTGTTGCTTCAAGAAAAGTGGTAGAAGTCTTCTGAAGTCATGCAGGAAGTTGCTGGGACAGAACACTGAGGAGTTTTGTACCACTTTGTCTTCCCTGTTGAGCACCATCTGAGCTGTCAAACTTCGCTGCCAAGGGGCCTGAATCAACCTGCAGAATGAAATGAGTGGGGAGGTAGGAGGCTTCTGTGACACAGATTTGCAGTGTATGTTCCCAAGGTTTCCAGCACTGAAGGAGACTTCATAATTGGTTGAGAGCCGACAGACTTTTTGGCCAATCAGACTCAGAGCTGAGGTGGGAGATCTGCTCTTCCTGCCCGCCTCTCCTCCTCCAGCTCCCCAGCTCCACTCAAATTCAATTCCCTTCCCCCTTTCCCACCCCCGCTATTGGTGACTAAGAAGAACTGCTGCAGGCAGGCAAACCTCGGAGCAGTTTTTTAAGAGGCTAGAAGGAGATATAAGAGATTTCAGCTGCTGCATTGCAAGCCCGGGGTCTATCTTGGAGACAGGACAGCACAGAGTTACTCTCCAGGAAGGGACTTCTGGGTCATGGGGCCCAAGACAAGCCCACAGCTCCCTGGGAAATGGCAAGTGCTGTGCATGTTGTCCTTGTGCTGCTGGGGCTGGGTGTCTGGGCAGCTTCGTTACTCTGTGGTGGAGGAGTCTGAGCCGGGTACGCTGGTGGGGAATGTTGCTCAAGATCTGGGCTTAAAGGTGACAGATCTGTTGAGCCGGCGACTGCGGCTGGGCTCTGAGGAGAATGGGCGCTATTTTTCCCTAAGCTTGATGAGTGGTGCTCTGGCAGTGAATCAGAAGATTGACCGAGAGAGCCTGTGTGGAGCCAGCACTAGCTGCCTGCTGCCAGTGCAGGTGGTGACTGAACACCCCCTGGAGTTGATCCGTGTGGAAATAGAGATCTTGGATCTCAATGACAACTCTCCTAGCTTTGCCTCCCCTCAACGAGAGATGCGCATCTCAGAATCAGCAGCACCTGGGACACGATTCCCCCTGGACAGTGCCCAGGATCCTGATGTGGGCTCCAATACTGTGAGCTTTTACACTCTAAGCCCCAACAGCCACTTCTCTCTGAATGTGAAGACCCTAAAAGATGGGAAGCTGTTCCCAGAGCTGGTGCTAGAGCAGCCCCTGGACCGTGAAGTCCAGGCAAGACATCAGCTGGTACTCACAGCTGTGGATGGGGGTACCCCAGCCCTCTCAGGGACCACCCTAATCTCTGTCATTGTGCTGGACATCAATGATAATGCTCCAACCTTCCAGCACTCAGTTCTACGTGTGGGACTCCCAGAGAATGCACCCATGGGTACATTGCTGCTCCGCCTCAATGCCACTGATCCAGATGAAGGCACAAATGGCCACCTAGACTACTCTTTTGGAGACCATACATCCGAGGCAGTGCGGAATCTCTTTAGTCTAGACCCTAGCAGTGGAGCAATCCATGTGTTGGGTCCAGTAGACTTTGAGGAGTCAAATTTCTATGAAATTCATGCAAGAGCCCGTGACCAGGGACAGCCAGCCATGGAGGGCCACTGTGTGATTCAAGTGGATGTGGGGGATGCCAACGACAATGCCCCAGAGGTGCTACTGGCCTCTTTGGTCAACCCTGTCCTGGAGAGCACACCAGTGGGCACAGTAGTAGGGTTGTTTAATGTGCGGGACCGAGACTCAGGTAAAAATGGTGAAGTGAGCCTTGATATCTCTCCAGACCTGCCGTTTCAGATTAAGCCTTCTGAGAACCACTACTCTCTACTAACCAGCCAGCCCTTGGACCGGGAGGCCACATCCCATTATATCATTGAGCTGCTGGCCAGTGATGCTGGCTCACCTCCCTTGCACAAACATCTCACCATCAGGCTCAACATTTCAGATGTTAATGACAATGCACCCCACTTCACCCACCACCTCTACACTGCTTACATCCCAGAAAACCGGCCTCCAGGCTCCCTTCTCTGCACTGTGTCTGCCTCTGATGCAGACACTGGGGATAATGCCCGGCTCACCTACTCCATTGTAGGAAGTCAGATCCAGGGAGCCCCAGCCTCCTCCTTTGTGTATGTCAACCCTGAGGATGGAAGGGTCTTTGCCCAGCGTACCTTTGACTATGAATTACTACAGATGCTACAGATTGTGGTGGGGGTTCGAGACTCTGGCTCCCCCCCATTGCATGCCAACACATCTCTGCATGTGTTTGTCCTGGACCAGAATGATAATGCCCCAGCAGTGTTGCACCCCCGGCCAGGCCGGGAACACTCAGCCCCCCAGCGTCTCCCTCGCTCTGCTCCTCCTGGCTCCTTGGTCACCAAGGTGACAGCCGTGGATGCTGATGCAGGCCACAATGCGTGGCTCTCCTATTCCTTGTTGCCACAGTCCACAGCCCCTGGACTGTTCCTTGTTTCTACACACACTGGGGAGGTGCGCACAGCCCGGGCCTTACTAGAGGATGACTCTGACACCCAGCAGGTGGTGGTCCTGGTGAGGGACAATGGTGACCCTTCACTTTCCTCTACAGCCACAGTGCTGCTGGTGCTAGAGGATGAGGACCTGGAGGAAATGCCCAAATCCAGTGACTTCCTCACACAACCTCCGGAGCGTTCAGACCTTACCCTTTACCTCATTGTGGCTCTAGCAACTGTCAGTCTCTTATCTTTAGTCACTTTCACCTTTCTGTCAGCTAAATGTCTTCAGGGGCATGCAGATGGGGATGGGGGTGGGGGCCAGTGCTGTGGACGCCAGGACTCTCCCTCCCCAGACTTCTATAAACAGTCCAGCCCCAACCTGCAAGTTAGCTCAGACGGCACGCTCAAGTACATGGAGGTGACGCTGCGGCCCACAGACTCACGCAGCCATTGCTACAGGACGTGCTTTTCACCAGCTTCGGATGGCAGTGACTTCACTTTTCTAAGGCCCCTCAGCGTTCAGCAGCCCTCAGCTCTGGCGCTGGAGCCTGACGCCTTCCGGTCCCGCTCTAATACGCTGCGGGAGCCGAGCCAGGTGAGGGCTCGGTGCCTCTCCGGGCGACCCTTGGGAGAAGCCACCAGTTATCATAAGGGACTTTGAACTTGTGTCCACACCTCTCGAGCTGTCTGTGCTCGGGACCATTGGACTGATCGGGAGAAACCAGAGTGGCTGAGGCGGGGATGGGGCTCCAAGTACTAGGAGGTGGTAGCGATTGTGGGAGAGAGGAGGTGGGACCGATCCCTTCCTCCACATTCAGAAAAGGCTGGGGTCCCCCACCCCAGCTTCTGGTGATTTCTGGCAATTTCCGCGGTGCTGGGGGGCCGAGGTGGAGGTAGTCACAGTTCCACCTCAGCAGCCAGCCTCCTAGGCTCCTGCACTTTCTGCCGGTCTTTGGTTATCCTCTTCGCGTTCTCCCCACTCCTTCAATCTGTTAATTTTGCTATTATCCTCAGTCCTCCCTACCCCCCCCCCATCATCCAACCGCATCTGTCGTCTGGACTTCCTTAGGTGCGTGTTCTTCCTCCCTGCAGAACACACCCATGCGCCACACCCGGTGCACCAGCTTGCCACGCCTCACCAACGCGCGCGCACACGCACCCTCCCCACTTGGCCTTACACGTACACTAGCTTTCACTGCCACTCGTTAGCTGCCAGGTTCACACTGACTGTCCTCGGCCCACTCACCGCCCTCCTCCGCCTGCCTCAGAGGCGTTCACTGCAGACAGTGCGCGTCCTAGTAAAGGTCCCAGGTCGAGGTGGCCTAGTACCACCAGGCTAGGACCCTTAAGTCTCCTCCCACCCATGCTGGGATCTGGAGGCGGTGCTGAGCAGTGCCCTAGCCGCTGACAGGCTGACAGCGCTGGTGCAACTCTTGGCGATCTACGGGGCGGGTGGGACTCTGAGCCATGGTCCCGCTGTTCTAACTCTGTGTATAGGGTGGCGGCCCCTCAGTCCAGAAGCTTCAGGCAGGCTGAGTGGTCCTTTGGCCCGAGGTGTGACGGAGCTCACCCTTGAGCCAGTGAGCGGGCCTCTCTACCTCTATAGGAGCGGAGGCCTGCGACTTTCAGGAGCATCAGCAGCCCCTTCCTCCTGGGAAAGTAGGAGCCTGTAGTACCTGGGCTCTGGATGCTGAGAGACAAGCTTTTGGCTCCCTCCGGACCTCTATGTGCCCAGTGATCTAGGGTCAGGGCTTTGGAGGTTGTCAAAGTATTTGAGACTCTGACAGGTTCTTTCCCCTCTGGCAGATGGACAGCCACTGCCCTGCCAGATGCCAAGGTGTCCTCATATGTGGGGAAACTATAATTGTAAAAAATACAAGTTTTGACAACTCCAGGAGCTTTTATTCAAAAGATATCTATGCCTAGCTCTACCCCTATTGAATCAAGATTACAGTTTGAAACACTCCCGGATGGTTTCCATAGCTGATTGAGAAAGCCTTAGTGTACACCTCTGAAAACCGCATCATCTTATTTGCTCTTCCTACCACTGTTGTTGGATAGGCACTAACATCTTCATCTTATAACAGTTTTGCAGAGGTCAAGTGACTTGTGTAAGTTCATAGAGCAAGTGACAGAGAAAGAGTAACTCCAGAATTGGTTCTTTTAATTACTTAGCACTTGGAACGTCACAAAGCTTGATGACAGGAGAGAGGGTTTGCCTCTGCTGGGATGGGACAAAGGTGGGTTCTTGCCCTTTTAAAACATGACATCAGAAAATCTTAGGGGGGGTCTTCTTCCCTGAGCAGCCCTCACAGAACAAACTTGGACCTATTGTCCTTATGTGGGTTGGAGTTATGTCTAACTCCTTTTCCTCCATTCATACCACCTGCATCCCCATGTAGTTCTCCTGTGTCTAAGAATACAGGGGCTAGGGCTAGGATTGGTGGCTCACACCTGTAATCCTAGCACCTGGGAGGCTGAGGTGGGTGGATTACTTGAGCTCAGGAGTTCCAGACCAGCCTGAACAAGAGTGAGACCCTGTCTCTAAAAATAGCTGGGCATTGTGGCTGGCACCAGTAGTCCCAGCTACTCAGGAAACTGAGGCAAGAGAATTGCTTGAGCCCAGAAGTTTGAGGTTGCTGTGAGCTAGGAGCCATGGTGTTCTACCAAGGGTGACAAAGTAAGATTCTGTCTTCAAAAAAAAAAAAAAAAAAAGAATTCAGGTGCTGAGGACTGGACATTCCTGGGCCCTTCTCCATGGCATTCTCCAGAATTGTGCTAGTGACTCACTGCCCTCTATGAGCCTTAAGGTGAGTCACTGGCAGTCCTAGGTCTTCCTCCTCCCTCCCCCCAGTGTAATCTGACATGCTCACACTCTTTGCTCCTGGGTGTACTGCCAGCACACCCAAGAACTGAGGAGATGGCTCTAGGAATGCTCCATGAGCAGTGTGTGTGATGTGATAGAGCCCCATGCCTTTAGCCAGGTGGAATAAGGCTATAGAGCAGTCCCTTGGGATCCCTGGAGACTAGTTAGCTATGCTTAGAGGCTGTGGGAGCTTGATCTCTCCCTCCTCCATCCCAGCATTTTCTGTCTCAGACAGAGAAGCCTTGTTCTCTCCTTCTTAGTTACAGACCATTGTCTGCCATAGAGTTCTGGGGTGGGTGAGAAGTGTCCCTGGGTTTGGATGCCTTGCAAAAGGCCAGTCTGGCATGACTCCTAAATTAATAATGTATTTAGTTGTGGGAAGAGATCCTCCAGGGCCAAAGGCCTGAGGGAGGTGTCCCTCTGAATGTGTCACTGCACAACCTGGTATGGAAAGGGTTACCAGGAGCAGCAGCCATCTTGCTGCAGAGGATGCTTTGTTCCCAGCTGAGGAGTTGAATAAATTCATTCTAGGGCTGGTGAAATTCTCATTTAAAAGCCTTCTCTGTCACTTTTGGGGGCCTTCTCTGCACCTCTTTTTTTGGTTTCACAGAAGACACTTTCAGCCCTTGAATTTTGGCTCAGAAGTTCTATCTCTAGGGGCAGGGAGGAAGGGTTTAGGGTTTGGGGAGGGTTGTTTGTTTGTTTTTGTTTTTTAGCAAAGAAATCTGTGTTTGCTCACTGTGATCAAATGACATTTATTTCCTTGTTATTGGTACCTCTGACCTCTGAGACTTGAGGTATATTTCAGCTCTGGAGATGAGCCTACCCCTCCCCCATCATATCCTATTTTCTTCCCTGTGCCCTCTCCCCTCCTTCTCTCTGGGCCCATCCCCTGGGGTTCGGGTGACATTCTGACTTCACTGTGGGTACTCAGCCCCTCTCCCTCTGTTTTCTCCACAGCAAGCCCCGCCCAACACGGATTGGCGTTTCTCTCAGGCCCAGAGACCTGGCACCAGCGGGTAGGTGACTGATTCTCCAGCCCACCCTCTTTTCTGCAGCATTTTCTCGGTGATGATGTGGGAGGAGGTGGGGGGAGGGTTCAGCATTTGCTACAAATGGCTTCCTCCCTCAGTTCAAGATTTCAGGGAGGTCTTGGTGTATTGGGGGCTGGCACACAGACCCCAGAAGGAAGAGGCATGTACCCTGACTATTCTGACAGCTTTATCCACGTTTTTGCCTCTCTACCCTCCTCCCCGCCCCACCTGCACATTTTTCTATCTCCTAAGGGCTCTCTAGGACCAAAGGGTGGTCTTAAGCTGGTCTTTGGGGTAGAGGGGAGGCTTTTTATACACATCTATGTCCTATTCCCTCTCCTCTGAGTTGAGCTGGGCTCTATCCTAACCTGGGGTTCAGGCAAAGGAATGACCAGAGGAGGAAGAGGAAGAAGCTGCCAGCAGTCAGAGCCTATGCCAGAAAGAGCCAAGGGGTGGGGAGCTCCTTATGCTGCAAGGAAAGTAGAGGCCGCACAGCTGGAGATGGGATGGCCAGGGGAACGCTGCCCTGGAGAGGGCCAGAGTAGGGTCTTTCTGTCCTCTGCCCTGGCCCCTGCACTTGTCCTGCCCTTTCTCAGATCTTTATCTCTGCCACTCTTCTCCCTCGCACCCTCCCTCAGTCTCTATCTCAGTTTGCCATCTCTCTCTCCTTCTCAGTTTCTGTCTTTTTGCTTCATCTCAGTTCCTACCATTTTTGTGTACTTGATCTGTGCCAGCCATGTGGAACGAATGATTAAATGTGACTCTTCCTTAAGGAAGAGACAGTCTCTTTTTCTGTCTCTGTTTCCCTGTTCTTGTCCTGGACCTCTTTTCTGTTTCTTCTTCTTTCACCATTTCCTACTGCCTTTCTGTTCTGTCTCCAGTCTCTGTATATCTATTTGTCTTTTTCTGCCTCTCTCAGTATCTTTTTCTGTTACTCTTTCTCT
>CAUYTI010114990.1:0-28097 GCA_963575145.1 Galago senegalensis | reverse complement strand
AACAAACTTCAACCCTGATTGCTATGCAAAAAACAAGATAATCTGTTTTGCAATGAACTTTATAGTTCAACTGCATACAGGCAACATGCTATATATGAAAAAATTACTAACTGAACTACAGGTATTAAATACTGAAAAAATTAAGTTTATTACAATTTATTTTATTTAACAATCTAGGAAGTTTGCAGCCATCAGTAGTTCCAGTGCAATTTCAGGTGCAATTGGGAATTCAGGAATCTCCATGGAGCTGTTAGTGTAGCGAACCTTATAGGTAAAATACATGCATACTTTTGATAGCACATGTGAAAGGATCGCCCTAAAATTGACCTCATTGGTTTCATTCTCAGCAAACTGACCTGGGCCGCTCAACATAGCTTTTATTGTTCCTGATGTTAGTGCATGTTCTCTTTTTACAATAAATTCATGACCATCGGAAGATATCAATTTGACATACATGGCATCAGGCCCTTCACAGCCACCATAGGTTTTTTCCTCTCCATCCATAACATTCTCAGTAAATTCTACATTGCTTCCCTGGGAGCTTTAGTAATTTCTCATTAGCCCCACAACCACTGCAGCCAGGTCCCAGTGTACTGCGATAGCCCCTCTTTTTTTTTTTTTTTTTAAGACAGTCTCAAGCTGTCACCCTGGGTACAGTGCCCTGGCATCATAGCTCCAGCAACCCCCAATTCTTGGGCTCAAGTGATCCTCTTGCCTCAGTTTTTCTATTTTTAGTAGAGACAGGGTCTTGCTTTTGCTCAGGCTGGTCTCAAACTTGAGCGCTCAAGCAATCCACCCACCTTGGCCTTCCAGAGTTTTAGGATTACAGGTGTGAGCCACCACACCTGGCTGAATATATAGCTATGAATGAAAAGTGGGATGTGTAGCAAACATGAAAGAACAGTAAACGTACTAATAAATGAATAAACTTACTAATTATGATACATGTTACATTATGCAAATGAACATTATCTACTATTTTAGTGAACGCTATTAACCAAAAAACAGACTGCAATTGAAGGTACTTTGAATGAATTTGTAACTGGTACATAACGGCAGAGAAACTATCAGTAAAACGTGTAAAAAGCAAAATGAATTAAGTAAGCATGCACAAAATCAAAAATTACAAGATAACAAAAAAGAAAAAAAGGTATAAAGCAGAGAACAAAACAGTAAGTGTAAAGGACTTCAATTATTGTGCTCAGTCATAATTCCCTATTACCTAGAAAATGACAGCTATCAAGCCCAGTAAAAGTAGAAATTTAAATCATATAGCTATATAACAATGCGAAAAGAACACTTAAAAAGTATCATGAAGGTTTTTATATTATCCTCGAGACCTAGATTATAGTTATCTTCAATATCCAAGAAAATGTCATTCATTCCCAAAGCCTAAGAAAGCCATCACTGCTAAAATCTAATTAAAAAATTTAATGTAGGAATTCCCAAAGAAGCCTAGAAAATTGTTTTAGATAAATGTGGAATTAGAGGTGTAGGGATTTTTCTTTTTATTCTTAGGCAGGTCTTTCTTTTTCTTTTTAGGTTTAAAAATAGTGAATGACTGTTAATCAGTATACACTCTGTTTTAGGATGAAAAAACAAATATGAAAAGCAAACTTTACTGGAATCCTACTTATACAAACGAATCTGTCCTTCTGGTGCAAGGTAGGATACATCATTAAAAAAAAAACCTCAGTATTATTTTTAATAGGAGAAACATCCATATAGTTTACAATCAGAATGAAACACTGCAAATTCTGTTTCTTCTGGTCCCCCCCCCGTAACCTCTTTTATTAGTTTCTTGTTTATAGGAAGCATATAAATGTATTTTTAAAATGTTTATATTCAGGCTAAGGGGTGGGAGAAGTTAAGAAGAGTAGAAGTTTAAATTAAAACAATGTTTATATTCAAAACTGTCAACTGTCACCTGTGTTCAAGGAGGCAATAGAAAAAACCCAAACTATTGTGACTTTTCAGATAAACTGATATTTCCAGTGACATTCTAATCTTAGTTCCTTTTTAGTCCATTAGTTTGCTAAAACCAACTCATTTTGCCCTGCTATGTAGATTTCATTCTATGCTCCTCTTGCTTTAAAATCTTTGATTCTCTTCAACATTTCGTCCCAAACTACGAACTCCTTCATGATCTCCATAGATTCATTCTTATATTTTCTCCTCTCTCATTTACATATTTTCAGTCCTAGTTCTTTCCTATTGAGCTGTGTTTAATGAAAACAGTCCCAAACTTCCTTAACCTAGAATATCTGCCTCTTCACAGCCCAATACTCTCCATTGTCTCCCTATTTTTTCATCTCACAATGTTTAGATAGAAAATCCAAACTTGTGATTATTAGGGTTTTTTTGGAAACAAAGTCTCCCGTATTGCCCTGGGTAGAGTGCCATGGCATCCTAGCTGACAGCAACCTCAAACTCCTGGGTTCAAGCATTCTTCCTCAAAACCCCAAGATAATTGAATATTACTTTTTGATCAGCACTAAATTTAAAACACTGAATTTGAAATATTAGTGACTGGAGACAATTACAGATAAAACATCTTGCTATATAATGCTTGTTTCCTACACTGCTGAGTTTTTTATCATCAGTTTCTGATGAAACAAATAACTCTCAAAAAGTATCTGATTTCTCTGGATATTTTAGGCTGAAAAGAAAAAAAAGTATCTGATTTCATTTTCAATATGCATGCCCTTTAAGATTCAATATTAGGGCAGCTCCTATAGCTCAGGGCTGGCAGGTTTGAACTCGGCCTGGGCCTGCCAAACAACAACAAAAAAAAAACCCAGCCAGGCATTGTGTCTGGCGCCTATAGTCCCAGCTACTTAGGAGGCTGAGGCAAGAGAATCACTTAAGCCCACAAGTTTGAGGTTGCAGTGGGCTGTGATGCCCTGACACTCTACTGAGAGTGACACATAATGAGACTCTGTCTCAAAGAAAAACAAAAAAATCCCCTCAATATTAGAAGGAGACCAGAAAGGATAACCAGTCTATTATCTTAATATAACAGAATGAGGAAACAGATTTTGAGAGTTCCAAAGTCACACAGCTAATAAATGTCAAAGCCAAAAATGAGATTAGGCTTCTAGGTTTCTTGTTCAATACTTTCCCCCATTATTCCAAGCTGTTTTGACTCTGCTACTAAATGCAGGGGGCTATAAATTTAATCGAAAACTTTTAAATGTTTCCTTCCTTACCTGACATGGTCAGAGAAGAGGAAACATCAACTGAAGATAAAAGGGATGAGGAGACAATACCAGAAGATGTCTGAGTAGCTGAAGCCAAAGAGCGCATGTGTCCAGTATGGAGGTCACTGGTCACTGGCTACTGGTCACTGACTACTGGCCATTGGCTACTGGTTACTGGTCATTGGTCATTGCGATGATCCAAATTTATTTATAAACAGCTCCATGGAAACCCCAAGATGCTACCAGGTGGTGGTAGGTTTGGTGGGAGAATGATGTCACAAAGCAGGCAGTTTAAAGGTATGAGGTAGCCAATGGGGAGGTCAGATTCCCAATAAGAAGAAGGAATTGGGTGAAGGGAGTGGTAGGAGGGCTGTCACAGCTGAGCTGTGGAAAGCTGAAAGACAGGCATGATAGTCCCAGGCTCTTATGCTAGGGACGTCATCTCAAAGTTTCTTACAGATGTTCATTAATATAATGAACTAACAGTTATTCATATTTAGTATGTTATGGTCACAATGTTATAATATTATATATTTATAATTATACAGAGTGTCCATATAGTTTTTGTGTGATTTAAAATAGACAACTACTTAGATTTAAAACAGTACTTTAGATTTAATCTATTTAGCTTTTAAATAGATTTAAAACAGTTGTCTACTTTAAATTGCACACAAACTATATATGGACACCCTGTATAAAAATAAATAGGCAACATCATTGGGTAGGAAGGAAAGGGACAACTAAGTTGAGCAATTACAGATGTTGATTTGTTTAGTGAACCTACTACAGTTTTGAAAGACCAAAGGGAGGGATTAAAGAGCGCTTTTTATAACTTGGTTGATGAGTAGGGTGAAGTTCATTGAGTGCACCTGTAGAAAATGATGTGGTGCAAGGTGCTTCTTTTTAGTTTCTTCTTGAATGCTATTTTCCTTGGGTTGGGCTGAGCTGGGCTGGGCCATGTTGAACTTGCATCTCTCTGCTCTCTCCCTTTCCCCCTTGATTTTACACATTGTTTCTGGGACAAGCCTTGATCTTGCTTTCTTACATTGATGATGTTACTTCCTGTCACTTCCAGAGCGGGGGTCTTCTTTTCCATGCCATTATGTACAAAATACGGACTCTGCCCATTAGAAGCAAACACCAGGGAGGTAGAAGACAAAGGTGACTGCAGACTGTCCCTCTTTCAGTCTCTGGTTTCAATTCTTTTGCCCATAATTTACCCTCTCTGGCTCCTTGAGCACTGCAGACATCCTGCCAGCCTTCTCTTTTATATGTGAGAGGCATTCAGAATATTCTTTTTTTCCACATATGAGACTCCATTGTGGCAGTTACTGTAGCCTCCTCCCCCTTGCAAACAACTACTTAGAATCCTGGGCCTCTGGGATTCTCTGTCTGCCGTGCTCAGGAACAAGGCCAGGCAAAATGAAGAGAATAGTTAAGAGAAAGAAGAAGACATTAGTGGAGAATAGGGTACAGGCAAGGTGAGGGTATTTTTTAGTTTCTGTGAGAAACAAGAGAACACACTTTGATCTCATTTTCAATTAACAGAACACGTAAACCAATATTTTTAAATGTAGCTACACAGTCCAGAAACTACTATGAATTCTGTACACAGAAGAGAATAATCTTAAATGTATTTTTTCATTGTCTTTTATGTCATATTACCTCACCTATGTCATTCATTAGTATATTTGTAGACTACAGATCTCATTTAAATGTCTGCTTTTCTACATTTTTTTTCTTGTCATATTTTTAAGGAATCTAACATTGTAAAACATGTTGTATGTCTTTCTCTTTTTGATTGTTTTGAAGCACCATGAACTAATTTTGACCCAATGGGTTTTGTGGAGGAAATTAAAGAGGAGTCTGGGAATAGGTATGGTGAGTTGTACGGTGCGCCCAAGTATAAGGAACAGATGTCTGCAGTCAGCCCACTTTGGCCTGGATTGCCTTCATTTTTGTTCTCTTAGTTAATGCTTTTCCCACTAACTTCTCCTGCAACCATGATAAAGTTGGGGCCAAGTTACTAATGATATATATACAGACTAAACCGGTCTGGGGGAGGAAATCTATGGATATAATTTTTTTTTTTTTTTTGGTGGTAGGAAGTTTTTAGTGATGTCCATCTCAACCTGTCTAGGGACTTTTCTAATGCAAGTGAATTTATGTTAATAATACAGGTGCTAAGAACTCAAGAGAATATAAGCTCAAGACTGGACCTCTAAAGGCAAATAGATCTATTTTCCCATCTCTTCCAACAATGCTTTATATTATGAGATAGGAGTTTTCTCAGTGATTGTGTGTGGAAAGGGTAATGCTTCTCTGAGAAGAAATTATGAAAGGTGTGGCAATTTAGAGATGGGCTTAAGCTATGTAAAGTTTTTCAAAGTTTTTTCCCTTTTCTCTTAGCTTCATACCTCAGAGAGCCTACTTCTGTGATACTAGCGTATAATGTGAAACTAACAACATGTACTAAGATCTGCAAACCAGACCAGTCTCTGTTTCCTCAATGTTTTCATGGAAATCCAAGGAATTAACTACTATAGTTTAGGGTGGGTGGTATAAGTTGGGGAGGATTATGGTAGGATCGTTTCTAATAGCAATAAAATGTTTACATATTATAATATTCATTTCTAACGTTCAATTCTATTTATGCAATACTATCGTTTTTGGTGTTACCCAGCCTCTAGAACTGTTATCTCTTCATAGTGTTAGCTACTTAATTTTAGCTTGCACCCTTTTAGCTTGTGTCATCTTAACCTCTAAAACAAATCTTTAAATGTACGGGGAAGAACCGAAAGCCAGGCACTGTGGTGCGCAGCTGTAATCCCAGCACCTTGGGAGGTGAGGTAGGAAGATTGCTTGAGTCTAGGAGTTTGAAACCATCCCAGACAAGGTAATAAGATCCTGTCTCTATAAAAAACTAAACATAAAAGAAAAATAAAGAGCTTTAATCCAATACTCTGGAACTTAGCATCAAGTCCTACCATGACCTAAAGCCTCAGTTTTTATAGTGTTGTGTTGTCTTGTCTCAGAGACCCATTCCCTTAATTTGGATAACTTGGACTTATCTTGGTGTAGCATACTCAGTTCTTCTACCCCTGAAGCCCCCTTTTTACTCTCTCCATAGTTTCTTTTTTGTTTTATTAAAGACTGGAATCCTTCAAACCCATACATGGTACTTAGGGCCCTACCAGATAATGGTAGATTTATTAGCACCAATTACTTAGCTGTTTGGTGCTCCTAATATCCCTTGCTCATATATTTTCCATTCCAGAGTACCACACATGTGTGAGGACCTTCTTCTACTTCATGTATCCACTCCCATCCAAAGCCTGTGTTTTTCTAGTTCTCATACTTTCTAGAAACCCTACTCTTCCTAGGTCTGGAGTGTTTGTGTCAATTAGCAAATTGGAAGTATAGTATCAATGTCACTTTTCTGACTTCTGATAGATTTATGTCACATTTTGTATCTTGTCATATCTATAGACAGTTGTACCATTTGCACTTTTTGGCTACTGTATATCTATTGGATTTTTCATAAATTCCTAAAGAGTATTTTATAAATTAATGGTGAATTTGAATATGCTTAATTATAGGTTTGCAAATTATCTTATACTAACTTGTCTTTTTTTTTAAATTTTGAGACAGAATCTCACTATGTCACCCTCAGTAGAGTGCTGTTGTGTCACAGCTCACAGCAACCTCAAACTCTTGGGCTTAAGCGATTCTCTTGCCTCAGACTCCCAGGTAGCTGGGACTACTGGCGCTCACCACAATGCTGGGCTATTTTTTTGTTGTAGTTGTCATTGTTGTTTAGCAGGCCTGGTTTGAACCCGCCAGCCTTGGTGTATGTGGCTGGCGCTGAGCCTCACTTGTCTTTTTCCAATTAACAACTTACTAATACTGTAACAATTTTAATTATGTGGAAATTTTCAGAATTGGAAATGTTTATGTATGTGAGGTTGGAATATCATCGTCTCAAAACATTAACAAAGCTAGTAGACTTTTTACCTCTTCGTTCATTTCTTCATTTGTTCAGTAACTGTGACCTTTCTGATCATTAGTTTACCAAGCTTTAAAATGGTTGTAAAAATTCCTAAAAATGTATATAAGGTACTTGCATCAATTAAAAGCTAGAAAGTGAAAATTATTTTAATAATCTTCTATCATAATTACTTACAATTTAATCTAGAATTTAGTACTCTATTCTGTCTTCAGACCTACTATAGGTCATGCTTTGCTATTCTATTTGTAGCAGAATTCAAAGTTTTTCTAAGTACCGAGCTTCATAGCTAATCCGGTGTAGAAACCTTGAACTTGAGCTCCCTCCACAGTTGTTGTTTGGTATTTTCTAAAACATAAATATATGCTGTCCACCTCTAGCATGATACCAGCAATGGGATAGGAACCCAACAAAAACCTGGCCATGAATAAGCGTATATGTTCATACAATATTTTTGGAGAGTAATTAGGCCATATATTTAAAAAATGTATGTATGTTTAATTCCAGAAATTCTACTGTTAGGAATTTAGATATAATTGTATATCTGTGTAAGGATGTTTACATTGCTTGCATTGTCTGCAACAGAAGATTAAAAAAAAAACTAAAATAACTAAAGGTCTATCAATATTGGACTGGTTAAATAAATTATGGTGCTTTTATTTATGTTACTTATAATCAATGACATGCTCTACAGTCATTAAAAAACAGACTGGAGGTACATATAAATTGGGAAATCGGTATTCTAGAAATATCGTAGAGTATGTTCAGGATGCTTCTTTTGTATAAAAATAAGGGATATACATATGTGAAAGTCAACATTTATACACAATATACAAAATGTCGATGTAAGCACTTGGAAATATCTGGAAGAACACACGTGGAATGGGAGGCAGTGAGACCCCCCAATTAAATTCCGAAGGGTGCAAACGCGACCTCCTCTATCTGTGCTACTGGCCACCAGCCAAGGAGGGCGCTATAGCTCTTAAAGTCTTGTTTACAAATAGAACTCTGTAAGCCGGCGCGGTGACGCTATCACGTGGGCGGTGGCGCATGCGCAATAGGAGGTCCCGGGCGCTGTGTGGGTTTCTGGTGAGGCTCTTCCGGTGGAGGGTCATTTCAGGCACCAAGGGCGCCGGACTGGCGCTTTTGGCCGGCTTGGCTTTGGGTAGGCGGCTTCTTGGGGTCCATATGAGCCAGCGGCATCATGCCCGCAGTGGCTGGGGCCGGGGAGGCGACTTTTCTGGACGCTCCTCGGCCAAGAGGAAGGGCGGAAACCACATCCCGGAAAGGTAAAATATACCTTGATGCCTGGGCACGGTCCTCCCAGCTCGTAATTTCTGGGCCTGGCCTCCTTCTGTTGTGATCTCTGCCTCTCACTGTCACAGCCGCGCGCTTGGCTTGTCCACCACATTGCTTGGATGCATTGACTTTTTGTGCGCCACCCGCAGTTGCTGATAGGGACAATGTCTGTTATGTCCTGTGATTTCTCTGTCTTCTTTTAAAAGCGAGTTCTGGCCGGCGTTCTGAGCTAAAATCTGGAAGGACTACTTTAATGCGGGACTCTTAGTGTTGGGGGCACTCCTTAATTACTAAAATTGAACCCCTTCTTCCTTAAGTTATGCTATGTTGACAGAAAATGTGAGTAATAGTTTGAGTAAATGCACCCAGCAGTGCCGCCCTGAGATCTTACATGGAAAGTTGGTTTATGCCTACAGAAATCACAAAGAACATGTTGTGTTCCTTTTGAACAGGTCTTGTTTGAGAGATCTTCCTTTATACGTTCGAATGACTGATTTTTGACACTTTGCTCTTAAATGAACTGTTTTATTCCTTGAGACTTCCTGTCTCCTGATTTTTTTTTTTTTTTTTTTTTTAGTAAGTCTCCCTATTTTGCCCTCGGTAGAGTGCCATGGTGTCACAGCTAACAGCATCTTCCAAATCCTGGGCTTAAGTGATCCTCTTGCCTTAGCCTCCCGAGTAGCTGGAAATACAGGCCTGCCCCACTATGCCTAGCTAGTTATTCTATTTTTAGTAGAGACAGGGTCTCACTCTTGCTCAGACTGGTCTCAAATTCCTGACCTCCAGCAATCCACCCATCTGGGCCTACCAGAGTGCTAGGATTACAGACATGAACCACCACCCTTGGCCTTTTTTCCCCTATTTTATACTTCATTAAGTCCCTTTCATTTTATTTCTCAGTTATCTTTGGAATGTGTCAACTTTGTTCTGTCAGCATCCTATTACCGGTCTTGCCTGACCTATTACTGGTACCTATTGTCTATATCTTGTAGCCTTGTATATATATGTATTATACATATAGCCTTAGTATTTGGAACTGGACTAAGTTTTATCAGGGATACAGAAGTTCTAGTCATTTCTGGTTTTAGTTATGTCTTATTTGTGGAGAACTTTGCATTATCTTGTAGCCTTATATATTTTCAAAAGGAGGAAATGGGGCTGGGTGTGGTGGGTCAGGCTTTCAAACTAGGAGTTTGAAAGTGAATTTGAGACTAGTCTGGGTGAGACCTTGTCTCTACTAAACAATAGAAAAATTAGCTGGGTCTGGTGGTACGTGCCTCTAGTCTCAGCTACTCAGAAGGCTGAAGCAGGAGGATCACTCTAGCACAGGAGTTTGAGATTGCAGTGAGCTACAATGATGAGATTGCATTCTACCCAAGGCAATAGAGCAAGACTGTTTAAAAAAAAAGTGAGGAAACAGGAAAGATAGTATAAATCAAGGTTGAATACATGGAATGGTAAAATGTAAAGCAGAGAGAAGAGGGAACATACTGTGTGGACTGTGATTCCCATTTTCAGGTAGTGTCATTCTCTGCAGGGTAACAAGGTTAACATACAATTTGGCTAACAAAAAATATACCCGATAGGTGGAAAGACTATATTCCAGTTGGACAGCGGATGCCTGGGACTCGTTTCATTGCTTTCAAAGTTCCTTTGCAAAAGGTAAGCAGAAGTTAATTCAGAAATCTAAATTGACTATGTAGAACACTGGTTCTCAACCCTATCACACTCCATTTTCCCTTTTAATAGCAAATAGTTTGTAACATCACCTGAAATGAAACTGGTAGGTACGTATAACCTACTTCTATGAATAATTTTAAAGGGAAATAATTAGTGTAAACCTTAAATATAATATAAAGAATAAATGCAATGAAAGTAACTTATGGTTAAGTAATATGTATTTCAAGTAGTATGTAACTGGACATGACTGCACTAGAAGACAGAGAAATAGTCACTGGCATTATAAGTGCAAGAACTACAAACAGTGGGTTTTATTGCCTTTGTAGTAGGAGTTTCTATGATAGTGAACAGTTCTTAGTAGATTTCCAAGCAAAGCAAAATATAATCTTTACCTGGTTGATAAAATTATTACTACTGGGCAGTGCCTGTGGCTCAGTGAGTAGAGCACCATTCTCATGAACTGAGGGTGGTGGGTTTGAACCTGGCCCTGGCCAAACTGCAACAACAAATAGCTGGGCATTGTAGTGGGCGCCTGTAGTCCCAGCTACTCAGGAGGCTGAGGCAAGAGAATTACCTAAGCCCAATAGCTGGATGTTGCTGTGAGCTGTGTACTCTACTGAGGGTAATGTAGTGAGACTCTGTCTCTAAAAAAAAAAACAAGTTGTTACTATTCTGGAAAATTCAATGTATGTTCAAATTGTACAAAAAATACTTTGTGTTTGTGAATTAGAGTTAGATGGTTAAGGCCAAGATAAATGTAAACAGTATTTACCTACATCAATGTTGAGTAGGATATTTAAAAGTCATTCAGGTTATGGGACACATTTATAGGACTGTTTTGATATTGGTAAGCTATCTAGTATCCATGACTCTCACCCACTAGATGCCAGTGGGACCCCTTCCCTTCCTTGTCACAACCAAAAAAGAATACCTTGGATCATCATGGTCAGGGATTTTAGCATGGAAACTCTGAAGATTGTGTTTTTGTTTGAACTAGGAAAAGAATAAGTAGGAGAAACATTTGACAGACAAAAAAGATGAGAAGAAGTGAATAGCAAATATTGTCTTCTAGATTCTGTGTCTCATTGAACTTACTCAGTGTAGCATTGAACAGTCACAGAAAAAGCCCACTTTGAACATATTGGGAATTTAATTTGTGATTCATGGGTCAGGATTCCTTTTTGCCTGCTATTTCAGCTTTTCTGCACCTCTGGACTTAAAAACTAGTTATTTAGAAAGAAAATACATGATTTCCTTTTTTTTTTTTTTTTTTTGAGACAGAACCTCAAGCTGTCCTCCTGGGTAGAGTGCCATTGCATCACAGCTCATAGCAACCTCCAACTCCTGGGCTCAAGCGAGTCTCCTGCCTCAGCCTCCCAAGTAGCTGGGACCACAGGTGCCTGCCACAACGCCTGGCTATTTTTTGGTTGCAGCCATCATTGTTGTTTTGGCGGGCCTGGGCTGGATTTGAACCCGCCACCTTAGGTGTATGTGGCTGGAGCCTTAGCCACTTGAGCCACAGGCGCCGAACCAATACATGATTTCTATTCACATCTACCAACACCAAGCATAATGTTTGACATAAAATAAGTACTTACAAATTTTTCTTGAATGAATTAATGTCCCAACCCACGGGGGTGGCCCCTGTGGCTCAAGGAGTAGGGCGTCAGCCCCATATACCAGAGGTGGCGGGTTCAAACCCAGCCCTGGCCAAAAACTGCAGAAAAAAAAAAAAATGTCCCAACCCACATATTCTCCCATATTCCTCCGCCTCTATGTTACTGTCCTAACTCTTCATGTCTCTACTCCATGGCCTCTAAAAGTGGCTTCCTGAGCTTTCAGAGGGTCCCTGCTCCGCCCCTTTCCTGAAAGTATATCAGCAAGAGAAGAGAAACCAAAAAAAAACTCTTAATTTCCTTTCTTCTACACAGCTACAAATCTTTCTTGTATGACATCATCATTAAAAGCCTCTTTTAGCTTTGCATACTTAAGTTATTTTATTCAGTGTTGGAATTGTTTAACACATTGCCTCTCATACTAGAAAAAAATTTGTTTCTCCTTGGGGTCATGGTGTTTTATTAGGTCAAGATGGGTCAAGAGACAAATGAGTTATGTATGTTTCTTGAGGCCCCAGGCTCAAAACTAGCGTATGTTAAATACAATTCACAACTCAGTTAATGTGTCAAAGTACAGATGAAGATGTTTAACTGATCCTAGTGTAGTCTCTGTATATGCAGTAGAGGTAGGGAGATGAACTATCTTTGTGTGGTGGTGAAAAATGGCATTGGCTTCCTGTGTCTCTTATGGAAGTTATCTGAGGAAAAGCAGCCTCAATACTTGATAGTGACCTCTCAAGCACCTTAGAATATGAAGTAGGATATGGTAAGTGACACATGCTTCTGGTAAGAAATGCTTAGGAATGGCTCGGCGCCTGTGGCTCAGGCGGCTAAGGTACCAACCACATACATCTAAGGTGGTGGGTTCGAATCAGCCAGGGCCCGCCAAAACAACAACAACAGCTGCAACCAAAAAATAGCCAGGCATTGTGGCAGGCGCCTGTGGTCCTAGCTACTTGGGAGGCTGAGGCAGGAGACTCGCTTGAGCCCAGGAGTTGGAGGTTGCTGTGAGCTGTGATGTCACGGCACTCTACCCAGGGGGATAGCTTGAGGCTCTGTCTCAAAGAAATGCTTACGAATTCAAAGGAAGGAGAAATTACTCCAGACAATTAACCAAGAAAAGTTCCTAAAGAGGTAATGACATAAATTATTTAAGGTTATTGTTTAGCTAGATGGAGATGATAATTTATCCATCAGCTCCAAGTCTTTGCAAGAAACTAACTGGAGACTGGGCATAGTGGCTCACACCTATAATCCTAGCACTCTGGGAGGCTGAGGTGAGTGGATTGCTTGAGCTCTGGAGTTTAAGACCAGCCTGAGCAAGAGTGAGACCCCTGTCTTTGCTAAAAATGAAAATGAAAAAAATTGAGGCAAGAGGATAACTTGAGCCGAAGAGTTTGAGGTTGCTCTGAGCTAGGACGCCATGGCACTCTACAAAGGGTGACAAAGTGAGCCTCTGTCTCAAAAAAAAAAATAAAAAATAAAAAAAGAAACTCACTGCAGAGATTGTATGCCTTGTTGTAATTAATTTACTCTTCAAAACTGTTACAGTGTTATGTAGAAGGCTCAACATTGTAAATCTGTCCAGTTTTCTTAATTTATACATTTAGCATCATCTTAATAGAAATTTTCTGAGTTAGGTTAATTCTAAAACTCTTAGAAAAAAATAGACATAAGTATCCAGGAAAATTCAGAAAAAAAAAATAGTAGAAGGAGAGAGGTCATTCTGGCCCTACCAGATACGAAAGCCATATTGAAAGTGTGTTCTTGGAGCACAGGAGACACTGTAAGGGTGGATATTTGTTATATATTGATCAAAACCCATAGAAGGTTCTTACATATACATTAAATTAGTTAATCCTTACAACATTCCTGTGCTGACAAAGTAGCAGTAGTACTAATATCGCCTGTTGAGTGCTTATGTGTACTAACCTCAGAGGATAGATGATTACAATTATAGATGATGAGACAGAGTCAGTTAAAATTTGAACTCATTTCTTTTTTGTGTGTGATAAAATATAGGTAACATATGTACATGGAATGTACAACACAAAGAATGAACCAAGCATAAAGTAAAGCATGAACTTTGGTTGATAATTATGTGTCAAAGTTGGTTCCTTAAATGTAACAAATGGACCACACTGGTAATGGAATGCTTATGGTAGGGAGGGCTGTGTGGGGTGAGAGAAAGAACTTGTAGGAACTGCCTGTCCTTTTGGCTCAGTTTTTCATTGTGAACCTGAAATTGCTCTAAGAACTAAAGTGTATGAAAAAACTGCTCTAACAACTGAAGTCTGTGAATAGCCAGGCAGATCAGTGGAACAGAATACAAAGTCCAGGAATAAGCCGTATACATAAAAGAAGCAATAAAAACCATCCTTTATATATATGTCCAAATATATATATAATATATATATATATATATTTGAGAAATATTTCTAAACACCTAAATAGTTGTTCACTTGGAGCTGGATAAACAATAAACAGTGGTGAACAAAATAAATGTGGTCTCTGCTTCCTGGGAGTTTATAGTCTGATTAGGAGACCAACATAAAACATAAATACATGGGCTTGGTGCCTATAGCTCAACCAGCTAAGGCGCCAGCCACGTACACCTAAGGTGGTGGGTTCGAATCCTCAACCTGGGCCTGCCAAACAACAATAACAGCTGCAACCAAAAAATAGCCGGGCGTTGTGGCGGGCGCCTGTGGTCCCAGCTACTTGGGAGGCGGAGACAGGAGACTCGCTAGAACCCAGGAGTTGGAGGTTGCTGTGAGCTGTAATGCCATGGCACTCTACCCAGGGGGACAGCTTGAGGCTCTGTCTCAAAAAACAAAACAAAACAAAAAAAAAACCATAAATACATGGAAATGAGTTTATTTTCTTCCTTCTGATCACTCTGGAAAAAAGGTTGTAATATACATTTTATGTTCCAAGAGACTGGAAACTTTCCTTTGAATCTTATTGTAAGCATCACAGGGCTTGAATATATAACATACATTGAATATATAATATACAATTTTAAATACACACTTGCTTTTTCTTATTTCACTTAATCTGACAGAGTTTTGAAAAGAATCTTACTCCAGAAGAATGCTTTTCCCCTTTGGATCTTTTAAACAAAATCCAAGAACAAAATGAAGAACTTGGACTGATAATTGATTTAACACACACTCAACGCTATTATAAACCAGAGGTAAATGGAACCCTTAATTGAAAAGAACTTTCTTTATTCTGATATTAAATAATTTATAGTAATTTACTAGTAATTCAGCAATTATGATCTGTGCTAATGTGAATGCTGGCCTTCTTTCATGGGTAATAAGTTTAAAAGAGAACCAAAAAGTTTCCTTTTAATTGCTGTTTCAAAATGAGGTTGAAGGCTCGGTGCCTGTGGCTCAGTGGCTAGGGCACCAGCCACATACCCTAGAGCTGGTGGGTTCAAACCCAGTCCAGGCCTGCCATACAACAATGACAACTACAACAAAAAAATAGCCAGGCGTTGTGGCAGGCACCTGTGGTCCCAACTTGGGAGGCTGAGGGAAGAGAATCACTTAAGCCCAAAAGTTTGAGGTTGCTGTGATGCCTACCAAGGGTGACACAGTAAGACTCTGTCTCAAAAAAAAAAAAAAATATGAGGTCGAAGATGTGAATTGAACTATAATACAGTAGAGCCTCCATTGCTGACCACCTCCCTTCTTTGACCACCTCCTTAAGTTGACCTGATTTCCATAGACCAGACATGTACCACATGTATGTATCTGCACAGTAGGTCTAGTTCCTTATGTTGATATAATTAAAATATGTAACTTTTATTCCGTAATGCCTTTTAATATCAAATAATCTAGTCAGTGTTCAAATTTGTAGTTATTTCCTAAATGACCTATAAAATTGTCACTTTGCAATTGGTTGTTAAGTCTCTTAAGTCCGATTATATCTATAGGTTCCCCTCTATGTTTCACTTTTTTCCCCCCTTGAATTTTATGTTTTGAAGAAACTGGAAAAGTCTGGGCATGGTGGCTCATGGGAGGCCAAGGCGAGTGGATTGCCTGAGCTCATGGGCTCCAGACCAACCTGAGCCAGAGCGAGACATCATCTCTAAAAATAGCCAGGTGTTGTGGCGAGTGCCTGTATTCCCAGCTACTGAGGAGGCTGAGGGAAGAGAATTGTTTGAGCACAGGAGTTTGAGGTTATTGTGAGCTATGACGCCACAGCACTCTACCAAGGGTGACAAAGTAGGGCTGTGTCTCAAAAAAAAAAAAAAAAAAGGTTGGGTGCAGTGGCTCACGCCTATAATCCTAGCACTCTGGGAGGCCGAGGTGGGTGGATTGCTTGAGCTCACAAGTTTGAGACCAGCCTGAGCAAAAGTGAGACCTAAAAATAGAAAAACTGAGGCAGGAAGATTGCTTTGAGTCCAAGTTGGAGATTGCTGTGAGCTATGATGCCACGGCACTATACCTAGGGCAACAGCGAGGTGTATTTCTATAAAGTTTTCCCTCATGAACTGTTTGGCTGACCAGTTATGCAGGCGTTATTCTTTTCTTTTACTTTACATTTTTCAAAATGATTTGGTTGAGTCCAGGCACGGTGGCTCATGCCTGTAATCCTAGCACTCTGGGGGGCCTAGGCAGGTAGATTGCCTGAGCTCATGGGTTCAGGACCAGCCTGAACAAGAGCAAGACCTCGTCTCTAAAAAATAGCCGGGCATTGTGGTGGGCGCCTGTAGTCCCAGCTACTTGGGAGGCTGAGGCAAGAGAATCACTTGAGCCCAAGAGTTTGAGGTTGCTATGAGCTATGACGCTGCAGCACTATATCAAGGGTGACTAAGTGAGACTGTCTCAAAAAAAAAAGAAAAAAAAAAGAAAAAAAATGATTTGGTTCACTATATCCTCCAGGTAAATTAGATTTAATTTAACTTATTTCTTTTTTGTACATTATGAATTCATTGCAGTTGTTATTCTCATTGAGGCACAAATTGAGGCCCTATCTTTGGACAACTGGAGATTTTTTATCTGTTTCATGAATTCTTTTGACAAAATCCTTGTAATCTTTGATCACATTTTGGCTATTTATATGAAAAGTTCCAGGGTTATCTTGTATGTTTTTTGCCTCACCTTGAGCTCAGCCATTCTTCCAAAGAGCTTTGGTTCCTTTTAGTGATAATGGTATTTAGAGGTTGTAATCTGAGTGCTAGAAGTTTTCATTGCTACTAGACTGATGTTTCTAGGCCTTTTTTGGTAGACAGTGCTAGGGAATATCACTGTAGTGTAAAATGCATTATGAGTTCATACTGATACTTGCTATTTAAACTCAGATTTTAAGGATTTTCACTCAACCTCTTCTGTATCTACTTTCCTCTCTCCCCAAGAACACCAGTCCTCAACAGTGCCTAGAATTCCCTCAGTCTCACAAATCAAACCAAGTTCTGACTCTGTTCTACCCTTCTACTTAATTCATAGTTGCTTTATGAAGACACTGGTCCTTGAAATGTCAAATATTGCTAGAACTATTTATATCATTTTTATTTACACATGCATTTGTTCACATGGAATTTGCATTCAGTTTAGTATCCCTGTTGATTATCTGTTCTGTAGTTTTATTGAAAATCAAGTGATACTTCTTGGTTGAAGCAGCTTTGGAAAAAGGCTCTTTTATTAGAATTGCTGACATACTAAATTTATTATAATCTCTAGCTCCTCCAATTAATCTTTAATTCTTTCTCTACAAATGAAATAATACACATTTTTCATGGTTTTGCTTTATAGGATTTGCCAGAAACTATTCCTTACTTAAAAATTTTTACAGTTGGGCATCAGGTGCCTGATGATGACACTGTTTTTAAATTCAAATGTGCTGTTAATGGGTTTTTGAAGGAAAATAAAGATAATGGTGAGTTTTTGGTTTTTTTTCTTATCTGAACTTTGGTGTATATTTTAAATGGGCTTGTGACATTGATATTTTTAACTGTTCTGACCTTAGGCCTATTGTATTTGATGTTAAGGTAAAAATGTCATATGGTGCTAACAGGGTATGGTTTTTCTTTTGTTGGTCACAAATCATTTAATTTACTTTGGAAAGTAATTTTAGTGAGAAATATGAACTGAACTAGCTCACACATCTCTTTTAAAAAATTCTGAATGGAGGCTGGGTAAATTGGCTCACCAAGCACTCTGTAATCCTAGCGCTCTGGGGAATGCCAAGGTGGGTGGATCCCTAGAGCTCAGGAGTTCAAGGCCAGCCTGAGCAAGAGTGAGATCCCATCGCTACTAAAAATAGAAGAATTAGCTAGGTTTCCTGGTGGGTACCTATATCCCAGTTACTTGGGAGACTGAGGCAGGAGGATCACTTGAACCCAGGAGTTTGAGGTTGCTGTGAACTAGACTGATGCCACCATACTCTAGGCTGGGCAACAGAATAAGACTCGGTCTCAAAAAAAAAAAAAAAAGATACATTTGAATGGAAAATATAAAATAAAATTAAAATATTCTTTTTGCTTTATGTATTGGTTAAGAGATAAGAATCAGAAGAAATGGTTAAAAATCTCAGGATCTTAGAGCTATGTAAAAGACACAACAAAAAGCAAAGGTTGGGAGTTAGACCCCTAGAAGCAAAAGAAAAAAGAGTGAACCATGGGAATTGATTCTTTTTGATAAGAATTTAAGATATTTCTGCTGTTTTTCTACTTTGAGTACAGGTGAGGAAGGAAACTATGACTTCTTACTCTTCAGACAGGAAGAAGTTAAGTCAAAGACTGGTCCTCTCTTGTTCCTGCTTTTAGATGTACCTTCCTCTGTTGAAAATAGATCTTAATAGCTTCTGAATTTTAAAGATCTGGTTGTCTTTTCCTGGCATCTGCCTATCAGAAAGAACATGATATTTGCTATATTTTAAGACTGAAGAAGCTTTTCTCTTTGAAAAGCCACTGACACCCAGGACAAAGCCACAGGACAAAGCTTTCATTTTGCCTACTTTCTAAATTTAGCTTGAGGAGTGCATACTTTATTTCTTAACTCTGACAGATAGTGAATATTCCCTTTTTAAAAATATAACAGGGAGTAATGGAGAAAGAACAGAGATAGGGGTGAGAAGATAGGGGATGAAGACGAGAAACTACATCAGTGGGTTTGAAGATAAATTTTAAAACCGTAACTTGTTCAGTCACTTAATGTAGGCATTTGCTTTTACTTATGTTAATCCTTGTTCACAGATCTGCCCCTATACTTTAACTTTAAACTTGAGAAGTTTAGTTTTTGCCTGTGATAAAAACATCTACAGAGGAAGGAAATCATATTTGCATAAGCTGTAGTCACAGATATATTACCTTTTTTTTTTTGGCTGTTTTTGGCTGGGGCCGGGTTTGAACCCACCACCTCCAGTATATGGGGCTGGCGCCCTACTCCTTGGAGCCATAGGCACCGCCCAGAGATATTATCTCTTAAGGTGTGAGGGTACAGCTGCTGACTTACTTGGCCTACTTATAGGCTTACTCAGCTGCTTCCAGGCTCTCTTGTATGAAATGGTTATACAGTGTTTCATCTATTCTGTAAGGGCTGGGAGGTCCTTAAGAGTATGTGAGAACAAATTTTAAAATCTTAACTGTTTACATGTTACACCAAGTATAGTCAGTTGGATAATCTGAACCACCTGTGAGTCCTGTGCTGACTGTGTCTTGTAGTGTTTGCTACGATGGCAGTCTTGGGACCTTGTTCAGGATCAGTTTTGGCTACCTCTGCTATTAGCCCTTCTCACAGATACCAGGCTTACATAAAAGAGAAGGACTCTATATTCTCCAATCCCTAGAACTGGTAGAGACTCAGAAAATAAACTGATTCAGTAAACACTGAGATCCTTTTAGCTTTACTGTTAGGGCATAGGAAGGAATGCAGAGGTGAATAACCCTCTTTGTTCTTCAAAAACTCACCGTTATCTAAGAAAATAAACGTGCGGTACATGTGGCTTAGGATATGAGTTAATTATAGACAAAAAGGACAGTGTGTTAATTATAATAAAGGAATAAAGTACAGTGAGAATATTAGAAGAGGCTTGGCACCCGTAGCACAGTACGGTGCTAGCCACATACACTGAGGCTGGCCGGGTTGGAGCCAGCTAAAACAATGACAACTACAACAAAAAAATAGCTGGGCATTGTGGCGGGTACCTGTTGTTCCAGCTACTTGGGAAGCTGAGGCAAGAGAATTGCTTAAGCCCAAGAATTTGAGGTTGCTGTGAGCTGTGATGCTACAGCCCTCTACTGAGGGTGACATAGACTCTTTCTGTCTCAAAAAAAAAAAAAAAAAAAAAAAGAATATTAGAATAGAGGTTGAGGAAAACCTGACTGAGGAGACAGCATTTGAGCTAGGCTAGAGGGAAGAGGATTTTACCAGAAGGAGGGAAGGACAGTCTAATATTGGGAACTAAGTACAAAAGGCACAGGGCTTGAAGTCATGGAAAGGCACCCTCCTATGTGACTTAGAAGGTAGGGTGAAAGGAATGGAGACCATAGGTTCTTTTTCAACAAATATATATAACATACTGTGTTGAAGGCACTGTTATAGAAAGTGATGGTAGAACAATCTTTGCCTTTATTACTTTATATTCTGGTGGGGGAGAGATACATAAGCAAATAAATATACTGAATGTAGATGCTGATAAGTGCTTTGGAGAGAAACAGACAGGATGAAGGGGTGAGGGAAGAGGTGGGTGATCAGGGAAGGCCTTGCTAATAAGATGTCGTTTGAGGCTAGGCATGGTAGGGAATTCATACCTGTAATATTAGCACTCTGGGAGGCTGTGATGGGAGGGTTGGTTGAGGCCAAGAGTTTGAGACTAGCCTGAGCAAGAATGAACCCATCTCTACAAAAAATAGGAAATTTAGCCAGATGAGTTGGTGTAGCTTATAGGAGGCTGAGGCAGAAGGATCATGTGTGCCCAGGAGTGTGAGGTTTAGTGAGCTGTGGTAGTGCACTCTAGCTTAGTAGCAGAGTGAGACTCTGTCTCAAGAACCCACCCTCCCCCCCAAACACATGTCATTTGAGGAGACCTTAAAGGAAGTGAGGAAGCAAGCTGTTGTGTATCTGGGATAGGAGTATTCTAAGGCAGAGGGAACAGGAGGTTGCAGAATCCCTGAAGCATAATTGTGCTTGGTACTTTGGAGGAGTGTTAAGGAGGCCAGTGTGGGTGGAGTGAAGTGAGTAAGGGTCAGAGCAGTAGAAAATGGGATCCGGGACGTTGGAGGTGGGCAGGAGGGAAACATATCGTTCTTAGATATCATAGTTCTTAGAAATCATAGTTAAGATCATTGTAGACTTACACTGCAGTTGGAAAGACAGATTGATACCCATTTATAAAGGGTTCTTTATGCCATGCTAAGAAGCTTGAAGATTTTTTAAATTTCAGGTTAACCTGAGGGTTACAGTGTTTGCACTTGAGTTAGAGTAATTAGGATACAGTGTTTGCGCTTGATAGATAAGGTCCCTGTTGTAGTCATGAAGTTTGAATATTTTTAAGGAAAAGAGCAACCGAGCCAAACTTATGTTTTAGAAAGATAACATCTTTGACAACAGAGCTAGACCCTGTCTAAAATTTACAAAAGAAAATCTTGCTGGACAAGATTGGCTCATGCCTGTAATCCAGTACTCTGGGAGGTCAGGTGCTCAAGGGGGGACCCCTTGAGTTCAGAGTTCTAGATCAATCTGATCAAGGGCAAGACCCTGTCTCTCCTAAAAATAGAAAAAGTAACCAGGTGTTGTGGCAGGCACCAGTTGTCCCAGCTTCTTGGGAGGCTGAGTACCCAGGAGTTTGAGGTTGCTGTGAGCTAGGCTGAGGCCATGATACTCTAGCATGGTACAAACCAGTGACTGTCTCAAAAAAAAAAAAAAAATGGAAGGAAGGAGGGAGGGAGGGAATATCTTCATATGGAGGAGCAACTGAGATAGAAGAGATCGAATCAGGGAAGTGACGGGCAACACCTAGTCACAGACACAAATTTTGCAAAGAAAAACTACACATTGTTGTTTTTTATTCCTCATATATATATATTTTTAAAATGATGGACTAAGAAATGTGATAGCATAATGGGAAGAATCTTAGACTTGATTCTAGTCTTTGTTCTGTTTGCCTACTGTGTTACTTTGGTTTACATCTTTAAGTCTTACCTTTCCATTATAAAATATGAAAAGTGCTGTTTACCTGAGTACTTCACAGGGCACATAGACCTGTGGCAAGTGAGGAGCACCAGGGTAGAGAAGGAATGGAAGGAAGCACTTTGGAACTCACGAGTACTACAGAGACTGTTCTTTTTAGTGTTCCGTATCAAAAGTGAAGGCATTCCATTCATTTCATGAAGAAACAAATTTCATTCTTCTCATAGCCTGTTGTCATTTTCACTCCATTTTTCTATAATTAAATCAATTAATGATGGGTAGTGTATGTTAAGACAAATGGGTTTCTCACAATGCAGTTTTAGCGCTTAGTACCTCATTAGGACTTCTGCAGTTTACATCATTCAGTCGGAACCAGAACAAGGTAAAGTTTACCAGAGACATTGAGTTTTGGCTTTCTGTTAAGTGGTTTTTTAATAGCATATTCCAAAAAAAAAACCACACTTCTCTTTGGAGTTATTCCTTTTTGTAGTAATGTTGTGGTAACTTTTTAGTGTTGCTCTTCAGAAAAATATATAACCTATTTTTAATATATATACATTAGTTATTTAACTCTATATTTCCTGTTTTATAGACAAGCTTATTGGTGTCCACTGTACTCACGGTTTAAACAGGACTGGCTACCTAATCTGTAGGTAAGTTGCCAACCTCAGAGGCAGACCATATTTAGGCTGTTTTTGTCAATTTGTAGTGGTGATGTAAGCTTGTTGCAAAAAGTACAGTCGGTATAGAAATGTATGAAGTAGAAAGCTGCCATGCCTTCAAACCAGAGATGACCACCATTAATAATTTAGAACATGTTTTTTCAAACTTTAAAAAATACAGATAGAAGCATGTATTTGTAATTTAATGGTTAATGTATAATGGACATCTTTCTAGGAAAGTACTTGGAAACTTCATTCGTTCTAAAGGTTGCATAGTTTCTCTGCATATTGATGAACATTAAAGTCAGAAGTTTTTGATATTATAAAACATTGAAATAGTGAACATTTCTTTATGAACACCTTTGAATACATACGTCATTGTTCTGGAGATAATTTCACTCAAATTAAATCAAATAGTATTCTCCTTATTCCTTTTATGGATGTTGCCACACTGTACCAATTTATATTTGTTCATTCAGAAAATATTTATTGAGTATCTCTATGTGTAGGCCCTGTGCTGTGTGCTAGCAAAGAGACTTCACCCACCCCTTGTGAATCCTAATAACAGTGTAGGGAGGGAATAGATATCAAAGCATCACAGACATGTATGTAGAATTACATATCTGACAAGTGCTAAGGAAGAGAGGGACATGGTTTAATGAGCAAATATAATAGGGAAGATTTGACCTCATCAAGAATGTGACAGGTTTCTGTGGGGAGATTTGAGCAAATGTCTGAAATATGAGTAAGTATTAACCATTGTGGGGAGAACTCTGAACATAAGGAACAGCAGCAACCCTGTAACAGGAAAACATGGACTGTGTTGGAGGAACTGGCCAGCGATGCTGGCCCTGGGGGAGGTATGGCATTAAAATGGAGCTGGAAGTAGGGGCAGGAGCTAGATCATGCAGAGCTGTGTTTAAGGTTTTAGTTTTAAGAGCACTAGAAAAACGGACTTTTTTTATCGGGGGTCAGCATAGGAAACATATGCTGACATATCAAATTTGCATTTTTAGCCTATCATTTTCCTACTGAGTGGAGAACACACTGTAGAGAGAAAGAGGTAGAAGGAAGGAAACTAGTCAGGAGATGTTTGTAGGAATTGAGGCATAATGGTGGATTGTACGAGGATGTGGTCATTTTGGCGAAATGTTATGGACGTATTCTGGAGACATTTAGGTATATCATTGTCAAGTGTTGGTGGTGGGTTGAAGGTGAGAGTAAGGAAGAAGTGGCTGATGGTGATGGTGACTGACCCACAGTTGGTTACACAGTATTTTTTAGATGTAATGTTAATATTTTTCCCAATTTTCTTCTGGTTGTTGGTTTCTGATAAACACTTTGTTGTATTAAGGACATCTTCT
Source organism: Galago senegalensis (assembly GCA_963575145.1). Taxonomy (NCBI): domain Eukaryota; kingdom Metazoa; phylum Chordata; class Mammalia; order Primates; family Galagidae; genus Galago; species Galago senegalensis. Next base: position 4,128 of record CAUYTI010114990.1, on the reverse strand, counting down.
TCTGTTTTTAGTTTATAAAGCATTTTGGTTAAAAATGACTTGAATTTTATCAAATACCTTTAACATCCAGCAGTTTGGTCCTGTACTTGCTTTCCTTTTCTTTATCTGTTAAGTTATATTAATGTGAATAATTATATTAATAGATTTTCTAAAGTTGGGTCATCCTTCCATTCTTGAAATAAAGTCTTTTTGTGGTCATAGTATATTATTCTTTAGTAATTGTTGGATTAGATGTGATATTTTCTTAGGATTTTTGTGTCTACATTTGTAAGTGAAATTGGACCTTTTTGGAAAAATCTTGATTTTTTTCTTTTTGAACATATAAATGACCCAAATTATGTTGTTTTGTTAGATATTTGATTGATGTAGAAGGCATGAGGCCAGATGATGCAATTGAATGTAAGTATGAGGGTTGTCACTATTTTTTCTTTTTTACAAAAGTTAAAGGTGGAAATGTAGATGAATTTCTCAAATTTTGGAAAAAAAAGTTTGTAATTTGTTTTCATATACAGTAGTCTTACCAAAAGATTATAAAGAGATATATATGGAAGTAGTCCGATGTAACAGCCTGAATAATTTAGTCAGTGAATTTCAGCTTTGATTTTCTTTCTCTGGGAAAGATGTGCTTTTTTGTACAGTTATTTCTAACAGTTCATCTACTCCTCAGTATTCAATAGGTGCCGGGGACACTGCTTAGAAAGACAGAACTACATTGAAGACCTTCAGAATGGTCCTATCAGAAAGTAAGTCTTGCATTTATATGTGAGATTGTGGTTTGGAGATCTCTCTTTTTAAAAATTTTTTTTTTTTTTTTTTGAGACAGAGTCTTACTTTGTTGCTCTTGGTAGAGTGCTGTGGCATCATAGCTCACAGCAGCCTCAAACTCTTGGGCTCAAGCAATCCTCTTGCTCAGCCTCCTGTGTAGCTGGGACTATTGGCACCTGCTACAATGCCAGGGTATTTTTTTAGAGATGGGGTCTTACTCTGGTTCAGGTTGGTCTCAAACTCCTGAGGTCAAGCAGTCCACCCTTGGCCTTGGCCTCCCAGAATGCTAGGATTATAGGTGTGAGCCATCATGCCTGGTCTCTTTATAATTTTAATTTATAATTATTTATAATAATTATATATTTTAATTTATAATTATTATGGTTATTTAATAGTAGTATATATTTAAAGGGTACCTGTGATGTTTTGATACAAACCTACAGTGTGTATTAATCAAATAAGGGTAATTGGGATATCTATCACCTCCAGCATTTATCATTTCTTTGTTTTAGGACACTCCATTCCACCTTTTAGTTATTTTAAAGTATACCATAACTGACTATAAACTATAGGCACTTTGTTGTGCTATCAAATATTGTTCATTTTACCTATCTAACTCTATTTTTGTATGCATTAACCATCTCCACTTCATCCCTACTACCTTTCCCAGCCTCTGGTAACATCATTGTATTCTCTGTCTCCATGAGATCAATTATTTTAATGTATAGCTCTCTCATATGAGTGAGAATATCTCAGATTTGTCTTTTTGTGTGTTGGCTTATTTCACTTAACATAATATTCTCCAGTGTCATCCATGTTGCTGCAAATGATAGGATTTCATTCTTTTTTTGTGGTTGAATAATATTCTGTTGTGTATATACACATTTTCTTTATCCAGTCAGCCACTTAGGTTGATTCCAAATCTTGGCTATTATCAATATGGCTGTAGTAAACATGGGAATACAGATAATATTTTTGTAATACTAATTTCCTTTTTTGTTTGTTTGTTTGTTGAGAGAGATCTCATTCTCTTGCCCTGGGTAGAGTGCTATGGTGTCATAGCTCACAGCAACCTCATACTCATGGGCACAAGAGAACCTCTTGCCTCAGTCTCCCAAGTAGCTGGGACTATAAGTGCCCACTACAACACCTGGCTAGTTTTTCTATTCTTTTTTTCTTTGAGACAGAGTCTCACTATATCATTCTTGGTAGAGTGCTGTGGCATCACAGCTCACAGCAACCTCAATCTCTTGGGCTTAAGCGATTCTCTTGCCTCAGCCTCCTGAGTAGCTGGAACTACAGGCACTCGCCATAAGGCCCAACTTTTTTTTTTTTTTTTTTTTTGAGACAGAGCCTCAAGCTGTTGCTCTGGGTAAAGTGCTGTGTCATCATCGCTCACAGCAACCTCCAACTCCTGGGCTCAAGCGATTTGCCTGCCTCCACCTCCCAAGTAGCTGGGACTACAGGTGCTGCCACAATGCCCAGCTATTTTTTTGGTTGCAGCCATAATTGTTGTTTGGCAGACCCGGGCTGAATTTGAACCCACCAGCTCAGGTGTATATGGCTGGCGCCGCTTGAGCCACAGGCGCCAAGCCCCAACTGTTTTTTTGGTTGCAGTTGTCATTGTTGTTTCGCAGGCTTGGGCCAGGCTTGGACCCACTACCTTTGGTGTATGTGGCCAGCGCTCTACTCACTGAGCTGTAGGCAGGCGCTGAGCTAGGTTTTCTATTTTTAGTAGAGATGGAGTCTTACTCTTGTTCAGGCAGGTCTCAAACTCACCTCAGCCTCCCAGAGTGCTAGGATTATAGGCGTGAGCTAGTACGCCCAGCCTCTTTCTTTTAGATACATACCTAGCAGTGGGATTTCTGGGTCATATGGTAGTCCTGTTTTTGAGGAGCTCCATACTGTTCTCCATAGTGGTTGCCCAAATTTACGTTCCCACCAATAGTATATGAGGGTTCCTATTTCTCTACATCCTTGCTAAATTCATTATTGCCTGTCTTTTTGATAAAAGCCATTTTAGGACAGTGCCTGTGGCTCAGTGAGTAGGGCACTGGCCCATATACCAAGGGTGATGGGTTCGATCCTGGCTCTGGCCAAACTGCAACAAAAAAATAGCTGGGCATTGTGGTGGGCATGTAGTCCCAGCTACTCAGGAGGCTGAGGCAAGAGAATCACCTAAGCCCAAGAGCTGGAGGTTGCTGTGAGCTGTGACACCACAGCACCCTCCCAAGGACGACAAAGTGAAACTCTCTCTCTAAAAAAAAAAAAAAAAAAAGGCATTTTTATTCTCTGGTGACTAATGATGTTGAGCATTTTTTAATATACCTTTGGCTATTTGTATGTCTTTAATTAAATTTTTTTGTATATGTCTTCTTTTGCCCATGTTTAATCAGATTATATGATTTTTTCCTATTGAGTTGTTGGAGCTTCTTATTTATCCAAGTTATTAATACCTTATCAGATGGATATTTTCTCTCATTCTTGGGTTCTCTCTTAATTTTGTTGATTGCTTCCTTTCCTTTGCAGAAAGTTTTTAGCTTGTTGTCATCATAGGAAGATCTCTTTTCATATAAATTATTTTTATTTTTTGTTTTTCAAAAAGCTAAATTTATTCAATTTAAATGGCAATTCTTTATTCTGAGATTATGTTCTTCCTGCTTTTAGAGGTGCTAAAATATATTTTCTCTTATATAATGATGCTAATAGCATATGGTAGTTTGGTTTTTTTTTCTTTCTGTTTTTGTTTTAATGTTCTTAGCTGGCAAAAATAAAAGCTAGAAGTGCTTAAATGTCCCAGTTAAAAACAACTTTTTTTACAAACTTAATGGTACTTGAAACTAGAGCCTAGGAACTGTAGCTTAGGTAAAAGCCAACCTTCTGTGTTACTATGTCACAGTACTGAATTCTTTCATGGTGATTTCCCTATACAAAGTATGTAGTGAGATAAAACTTTTAATTTATATTAAATGAGTGTAAATAGGGCCTTAATTTCAAGCAGCAAAGAAATACATTTTCATTTGCCGCCAGGGCTGTATTCTTTTTATGCAATTTAAGTTGCATTTATTCATTCTTCTGGTAGTCGGTATATTTGCTAGGAAAAGCTAAACCAATAGTAATGGGAGAAGGAAGAGATTTTTACTTTCGTATGCCAAAATATGTCAGTAAATTGACTGCTAAATTTTGAAACCGGTAATACTGTATGGAAATATTCTCTTTGAGGAGTCGGAATTCCAGTGTGTACAGGTCAAGTGGATTTCAAGACTCAGCACATCTCAAGGAACCAGTCCACACAATGAATAAATCTGTTAGACTAGGCCCTAGGTCTAACCTACATCGGACCCAAGGTTACCCAACTCCTTC